>JAWWEQ010017203.1:0-33513 GCA_035583055.1 Torymus tubicola
ATTTAGGTGATTTTAAAAGAAAAAAAAATTTTGACCTCTCGATTCACCTGAGAACTGCCCATATATATATATAAATAGTCTCTCTCTATACGCCTACAGCCATATATATATATACACGTACACAATCTCTCGACATCTTGCGCAACATCTTGCGCTCACGTAACCGTATAACGCGTGTTACAATCTTCTCGCGCAGTACAGGAGATTCTGGATAACTAATTTACCACTGCGCATAGTATATTGTGTATGCATGTGCTGTACTCGCGGTTTTACTTTTTTTTTTTTAATAGCGTGAATATGGAGTGCGAAAAAAAAGCAGCAGCATCAACGATATGATTACTCACTCTCGAGAGAGGGGGGCCTAATAACAACCGCAGTGTCGGCGGTCGACCTTTCTGGAGGTTGATCTATTTAAAGTTTATTGTGGCGGGAGCCGAAGGAGATTTATGGACGATAAAGGCATGATGCTTGCGATTTAATTGACCGTTAAAAAGTAATTTTGCTGAGAGACAGAGAGAGAGAGTTGAGTGCGTGTGTGGTATACAAGCATGCTGCAGGAACGCAGTGGCGATGGGAATGTTATCCGGCTGGCTTCGTTTACAAGTTATTAAACAATTTTTCTTATTCGTTGATAGAAGAGAGGCTGTGGTTACGAGTGGAGGTCAAGAAGAGGGGAATTTCACCGAGTAATGGAGTTTAGTTTACGATCGGTTTAATTGTTTCTTTTCGCTTCTCTCTCGTTAATGTTGGTTTAGTTTACTGCCAATTATCAATGATATAATACGGTTCTTGTTTTTTTTTTTGTAACCAACCTATCGCTATGTTATATGTAACACCTAGGAAGAATAATAGTTTCATTTAATAGTTTATATATAAAAACGTTTTGTGTATGAATAATTAATTTGCCATATAAAACTGTATAAGACAATCGCAAAGTTGAAGAACCTTACATAAAATGTTTTACAAGCTCATAAAAAAGTTTTCATATCTATTTTACTATACATTCAAATTTTCTGTTTTAAACGTATTATTTTGAAACTAAACATTTATATTTTCCACGTATATCCTTTCTTTTTTTTTACATATTCGCTGCGTATCTAAGTATACTCGAATAATTTGTAAATAAAGTTTTCTAACATGTTACCTCAATATTTCTCCTACGTATTGAGTATAAAGAATTTTTTAAGTGTCCGTTAATGCAACTCTAAATTAATATTGCAATAGCATAATGAGTAGCCTTGTAAGGAAACTTGCTGAAACTTTGCACATTGTCTTATGGCTATATAATATCTGGCGCCGATGCATGAACAATTTGCCTCTCCACTCAAGTGTAAAATTTAAACTTAGCATTAAACTAACTAATTGCTTTCTTTGTGAATAATTTCACGTATTAGTTTTACTGATAATAAATAATAATCCAAGTAGATTACAAATTAAACCATCGTCAGTCACTCTTATCGATATTTGATATTATACATTTAAATAAAAAACCTAAGTATATTTATTAACAATTCAACTAACAAATCCTTCCAAAATTCCTAAAAAAAAAAGACACCAAAGAAAATCAGAAAGCCCAGCATATATCGAGTGTCTCTTCTATATCTCCTCTCGAGAAACCCGCCTTCTCTCTCTCTCTCTCTACTTCAGAAACCGCCGTCGCATCTTCGATCGCAAAAGAAACGCAAGAACCTCCCCTACACACATACGTACATACATACACCATCTTATATCCACTCATGCACATACTCTTCGTCGTTCGTTGAATGAGGGTGACGAGTCGTCGAAGCCTCAGCCACCCGCGCGGCCAAGTACGTTGTTAACACGGATTTATAATCGGGCCAGCAGCAGCGGCGTCTCTCTACTGTCTCTCTCTCTCTCTCTCTCTTTCTCTCTTTCTCGTGTGTGTTACGGATTCCGCGGTAGTATCATCTACGTCGTCGTTGTCGTTGTCGTCTGCAAGTATATATACGCACTAACGTTTTCCCCTCTCTTCTATACCATCATTTATTCAGCCAGACGACGGGTATATGGCGAAGAGGACAATCGTCGTTATGCCGTCTGTGTGTGTTGCTGCTACTGCTACTGCTGCTGCTGTAGACCGAAATATACTCGCCATTAGCGGGATGCGCGTTTTGACGAAAATAAGCGCGCCAAGCGTCGTCGTCGTTGTCGCTGTGTGGATATGTTGGAGAAGAGGAGAGAGAAGAGAAGAGAAATAGTACGAGAAGGAGATTGGACAGATGGGTAGTGGAGTAATTATATTAATTGTTTTGCGGGGACGCTGCTGCTGTATGTCGCCGTGTATTTTAGGAGCGAACCGCGTAATTTGAAAATTTTAGAAAGTTAGAGGTGAAATTAATATCGTTGTTGTATGTATATAGTTGTGAAATGCAATCTAATGAATTAGTATGTTTTAGCCAGCAGCGATACTGGTTTGTTTGAGATGTTATTCTTCAAAATTAAAAAAGTTGCTTTGTATATTCATTTATTTGATCGTATGTGATTGAAGATTGTTTTATTTTTTTATTTGATTGACATCGTAGATTTCGTGAATCTGTATAAAAACTGCCGAAAAATATCTATATTTATAGATTGCTATATCCATTTGTTTAATATTTCATCACTTTTAGTTCGAAAAAAAGCTGAATACGAAACTGATTTAATTTCCATGTTTTATTCTTTTATTATACGACAAATATTCTTTCTACTTCAAAAAAAAAAAAAAAAATATGATAAAAACAACACTATAAAATCTGTCCTACTTTTCTAAAAACAATTTTCTCTCATAACCATCAAACTTGACATTTCAAAAGCCATTTCGGCGCATTTTACTTTCCAAAAATAAAGACGTCGAGTAAAAAAAAATCCATTATTTACCTACTCCGTATAGTAAGACTTCTTACGCGTCCTGCACAAGAGAAAGAGTGAGAGCAAAGAAGTAGCAGCAGCAGCAGCAGCAAAGAAGGTATTGGGTCAAGTGCAGTCTCTTGCCGTCGATACATAAGTAAGAAGGCTTTGCGATTTCGGTCAATGGGGAATGAAGGAATCCGCTAGCGTCGTTCTTTATATTTATCTCGTCCTAAACCTGTCAGCACGCCCGAGAGCAGAAGTCGAGCTCTCTCTATTTCGTCGCGAGCGCGAAAAAAAAGAGAAAAGAAGAACAGATTCTCTTGCCTCGTAATAAGTTATTCAATAATGTGAAATATTCTAGATTTTCAATATTTGATGCGTATAGAGAAGAGGGTATTCGTATCCGTAGTGTATAAAGTTTTCGACGATTCGAGTCGTATTTTTCATTACTATTTGATGCGCAAAATAAGTAGAGCGATGTAGTGTTTATCTATATTGGAGCGTCGTGAGTTTTAGTTATTGACGTTAAATCTTTTTATTTGCTAGATAAATTTAAACTCGTTTTTTTTGCATTATATTTTCTTTTTGCAATATATAAACACTATTTTTTATTTGATTTTAATGTTTTCTCTTCAAATAAGAAGATAATTTATAGGCAACTATCATAATAATACCTAGTTTAATTTAAAAAAATTAAAACATAACAGATTTCGACTCATGTATTTTCTACACAGATTGAGACGTCTGTTTTCAAAAACAGAATTGTATGCGATTAAACTAAAATAACACTTTTGCGTATTCTTGAATGTAAAATTTTCTTCTAAAAACTCATTTAACATCCTCGAACAATTATAACTAATCATTACAAGATATACCTATAAAAATAAAATCCAACTTTAATACCTTATACAATACACATTTGGTACACACTTGTCCCAGCACCCCAAAAAGCCACACTTTCAATAAATATTATCCCTGCAAGCACCCTCCACCTCGCTCTTAACTCAGCGTCCTTTTATCCTTCAACCCGCGCACACAACTATATACCGTTCTCGCAAATATACTACAGCTCATCATCGTCTCTCTCCCCTTCGTTTAAAAATAGCCCCTCGAACTCGCGCGGCGCTCATTCACCACCAAAGGGTCGTCGTCGTCGTCGTAGTCGTAGTCTTTCCATATACACGTCACCCTCGTCCTCCTCCTCCAACAACCTATCCTTTGCTCCTTTTTCAAACGGCGCATCCGCGTCGTACAAACGATTTCGGCCGAGCGCGCGCGCACGTGCGAAAGCACTCGACGCTTAATTAACTGCAAAGGGCAGGAAGAGAAAGAAAGAGAGAGAGAGAGAGAGAGAGAGAGGTGCCGTAACTTAAGAGAGAGTTCTGGAAATATATACATACATATATATATACACGGTCGGTGGCTTTTATGCGACAACGACGCCGAAAAACCAGGGGGAAGAAGAAGATGATGCTGCTGCCGGTTGGGTGGCAGTTCTTTTCGCGGTATACGTGTGTATAGGGTATAAATAGGGTGTAATGTATACAAGTTAAAGGAGTATGTACTGAAGATAACGAAGGCTTAAGAGGGAATCTTGGAACTGTACGATGCTCTGCGTTTATTTAATGGTAAATTTTTTTCGGTAAAGTTCTATATGCCCGTAGTGCATGACGTGTATACGACATACGTATATAGAAATGACCTCGCACCTCGAATTTGGAACAGCATTTGAGTTGCATTTCCTTCGAATTGGGGTTTTAATAATAAATACATAGCGACCCGATTATTTTGACAAAAATTACCTGCACCACTGGGATTGTATATCTATATAAAATATAAATAAACGATGCTTGTGTCGGGTTAACTATTGCGGACGTACGGGTGTATGTAAAAGGTGTATATATATATATATATATATACAGCTATTTGTAGAGCAGCAGTCCGCAGTGGTGCACCGATGTTTAGACGTCGCATTAATAATACAAGCGACACGCTGAATTATTCACCACCGTTCCGACCAAGTATCCAAAGAACCTCTGCGAAATACAATTCGAGATTATACCCGCATATACCAGTTCGATTATTGAAACAATACGTTTAATAAAAAAAATAACCGTTCAACTTTCGTCGTTTACCATAATAACGCTATGTAATTACGTTAACGACAGGACGGTGAATTTTTCACATCCGTAGGTATATACATCGAGTTTGAACTTTTTAACAGCCCGGGAAATTCGAAAGGCAAAGTGCACGACAAAAGTTCGCGTATATACAAAGAGAGAGAGAGAGAGAGAGAGTGGGAGAGAGAAAGAAGTCTTAAAAGCCGTCTAAGTGTGCATTAGTTACACGCAGAGTCGCGGCGGTATAGCAGCATGAGCAGCGCGAGACTTAATCGGTAAGAAAAACGAAAGGCGATAACAAGCTACGGCTTTCATTGCACTTTTACACCGGGCTTTCGTATATATATATATATAGTCGTCTGACTGTAATCGAGCGTAACGCTAACGGGGAAAAACTACTTTTAGCGCAGGCAGGCAGGCAGGCCGGAAAGGTATATAATGTGTATCGCGAATTATTAATTGGGGTGATTCTCAGAGGCAGTAGTAGGATTTTGTGCTCTGTATATATAGACGGGATATTAATATTACGCGCGATCTAACGCAAAAACGGGCGCTCTCTTCGCGTTAAGTATAACGTTTTCAATTTAATATATATATATATGTATATAAGTATGACCTTCCACAATATAATAATCTGCATATATATATGTATACTATCGCGAATATAATAATTGTATACAGTTTTCTCGTAGGCGATTTAGTCCACACACCGCAACTCCTACCTTTTCTTCCAATCTATCTGTACCATACTACCACCTACTTGAAGTTACCATATACCTTGTAAGTAACGACGTATAACTGACCTCGAACAGAAATCCGAATCCACGGCGCGTGGTGCACGTATATATATATAATACTCTTTTTGCGCTTGGAATTTCTTCACCACGATTGTGTGTGTGTATATATATATATATATAAATGTACAGTGGCAGTTTTTCATGCCCGAGAGAGCGACACTGACAGAAGGGGAGAAGAAAAAAGAAACTATATAGAGACAGAGAGACGTACGCGCACGCGAGCGACGCCACGTTTTTGTCTCGTTCGCGTTCTGTATATACACAGGCAACCGACGCCGTGGTTGTCTCTCGTCAGTGAGCGAACGTATATAGTGTGTATATATATATATATATATATATATATATATATATATATATGCAAAAGTGTCATTTATGTAATTGCGTTTTTTTATTATTTTTTTTTTAATTTCTTGTTTTTTGTTTTTTTTTTTTTGTTAAAGTTGCAGTACTGTGGCTGAGACGCGAGGGTTCTGCGATGTGATTGTTAATAATTGTAGTAGTATGTTGAAACGTTGGAATATATAAATTTTGTTTAACCGTTGTCTGCAGTGTTAAAGAATTTCCAGAGTAAACAATATATAATACCGTATAGTTAAAATGTTTTTGTAACCATTTACATATGTCTCAGTACGCAAGCAATAATTAACCGCGCGCGTTATCTACAAAAAAAAACGACTAAAAACTTTATCTACCTACATAATTGTCGAGACACGCTACGCTACAGTAATACCTACATACTCTTAACGCAGGTTCGTAATATTTTTCGTTTCATATATATTACGCGTCCCTAACGCGACATATTTCGCCTCGTCGTCGTAATATCCCAAAAGGGATAGCAACGAAGAAGAAGAAGAAGAAGAAGAAGAGAGCAGCAGCCCGCAGGCTATCCTACTATAACGTGAGCGGACGCATGATGCTCAGCCTAAAACCTTCTCCGTGATTCATCGTTCGGCAAACATATGCAGAGCGAGCGAGTGCGGCAACCGTTAGGGACATTTAAATCTAACAAGCTGGTAAACAAACCTTATAGCGAAGTGCGCTCACGACGACGCTCGTTTACTAGAATATTAGTCAGTATGTTTGTTGGCAATTAGTACTATACGCGCGCGCGGTAGTTCTCCTATATGTATAACTGCGGAATGCGGGCGCAAGCGGAGGGAGATGTTTGAAGTATTATCTGAATGGTTTGGTGTACGTGTGCGAGTACTTATGCGTGGGTCATTTTATTTTATGGTTTGTTAGATGTGGGAATGTTTGTTTGAGAAGTTAAGGTATCGGAATTGATAGAGTATGTATATATTGTATGTAAAACAATGGGATTTGTAAATATCTTATCTTTGTTGTAGTTTAAAACGAATTATCAAATACTAAAGTATATAGTCATCAAAATTATAACGTAAAAAATCGATCAATGATTGAAAAATACTTCAAATACTCACATAAATCAAATAAAAATATATATATCATTTCTCATACCAAACACTATATACTGTCAATTTCCAATTCCCAATTAAAATATCATCCGCGGGTACCCCTCGAAACTTCCCATTATTCACGATCAAAAATCACTCCTCACCTTGACCCCTCCGCCATTTCTAAAAAAAAAATCCCAATAAAATCCCCATAACCATCCTCTACCTCTCCCACCAACAATTCATCAAAAAGCAGTCGAGCACGCGCGTCATCTTCAATTGCGCGCTCTCTCTCTCTCTCTCTCTCTCTCTTTCGGGGCACTAATATCCCCATCGAAAATCAGGATTGATACGTATATAATAATGGAAACAGCGCGCGCGAGTGGCTGGACGCAGCAGCTGGGGCGACAAGTAGGTCGAACACGCGCGCGCGCAGCCCCCGATAAATGTAATTTGCCCGATTGCTTTTCTCTCTTTTCGACGCGTTGCGCAGGTGTGTATATATATATATACATGTGTGTAGTGATTTTCAGCTGCTTTTTCGGTGATTTCGATGTTTACTGGGGAACGACGACGACGATGAATTGCAGGTTCGTGTGTATATACGTTTATATATCGGGAGAATGATTCGGCAAATGAGGAAAAATATTCGTGTTGTTACTCTCCGTTTTTTTTCGGTGAAAAATTTAGTATTTGGTATTTTCGTATAAAAAATTTACTTTTACAAGCTGATAAATATTTTGTAACTGTGGAAAAATGTGTACAAAGGTAAAGGTTTTCCTTTATTACTATTTTTCTTATAATCCCCGTGGCAAAAAAAGGCCAGCTAGCTGACTCAATGTATTTAATTGCGCCTCACACACCGGACGAGCAGCTCTAATTGGAGCACACGGCAATTATAAATTATTGGCTTAATTAAATTTAAGAAACGTTCTTTGCGCGAACTCTCCTAACGATCCCCACACGTATACACACGGAGTTAGTGAAAACACACTTTAATTTTCCAGAATAAACCTAGCAGCACTCTCGCAAAAAAATTTCAAAACTCTTATATACACGCGCAATCGATAGGTGAAGGTCACCAAGTCATCGTAACTCGTTAAAAATAAAGATCTCGGTGCGTATATTAAAAAAAATAAATAAATTCTCTTACAAACACGTGTGCAACACTGCGCGTTAGATTCGAAATTGAATTCTCTCGGTAGCAAAACGAGTATAAAGAAACAGTATACACAACGTGCGCGACACAATATAATCATTTCGCACAAAATTCCCTTCTTTCAATATATACCTACACACACGCTTCCTCTCTCTCTCTCTCTCTCTTAGCGCCGGTGCTCATGCAAACCGCGAGATATATACAACAGCGTAACGCACGTATATAGATACACACGTGTGACGCCTTATTTCAAAATTGCCCTCTCGCACATATACGCTTGGTGGTGGTATATAGATATATAGTAACCCCCACGCGAATTCAGCTCGCACGACTCTCAATAACCGCGCGCGTGGTGCGTGCTCACGGGCTAAATATAGTAGCGCGTTGGATTTTCCATTATACATGTTTCAACAGCACATTTTCACGCGCTTTTCTAATGAGGTCGAATTCATTATTTTTGACTCGTGCGCGACGACGACGACGATGCTGGTTTATATACTTACGGTTCTACTATACGCATGTAGGTATACACATTGCACACACACACACGGCGGGTTTCGAGAGAAAAGATTTCGTGTGAAAATTTCGAGCGGACGGTTTACGATTTTTTTTCTTTTTTTTTTTTGGAGGTACTGCCTTGTGTGATATTTACATGTAATATAGTAATTAGCATGCTAATAATCATAACGATTATTTAAATTGGTAATATAAATAGTATTGTGAAAAGGTTAATTAAATAGATGTCAAATGACGAAAAAAAAGAATAATTTTGTAAAAAGCTTTAATATATATGTATATATAATATGGTTTATTTTCGCGACAATACAATTAATTGAGTGCGTGTCTCAGCGGCACTGCTGATAATAAATATTACATCATTCGCGGACTTTCAAATAAATTAACATTTCTCTCAAGCCTATACTATGGAATGTTTATATCTCAACCACAAGATCTGGCCTAAGTAAATTAACTTGTACTTCATTTTCTCTTAAAACAATGCGATTAAATTACACGTCGCTCCTATAAATTATGTGCCAGGAATAGATTGAATTACTTAGTTAATTTTTCAAAGCTCAAAAGCATTCCTATATGCACACCTATATACACCTGAGATAATAATCCGAAACCAACCAGCCATCGATATAAAATTTTTATCTAAAAAAAAAACAACTCTTATCGTACTTCTCAATCATCAACTAAAATTCCATCCCTTACCAACAATAAAATTGTTCCTCCCACCTCTCTCTCTCTCTCTTTCCTCTCACCTACCTCTCTTCAACATACACGGAACAATTCCGAATTCCCATTCCCATCGCTCTTAAAACACACGTCGCCTAGCCCCATTTCCCCAGTGTGCGCATACACACATACACACGCGCGCTCTCTCGCACAAACCGGAAAAACAAATAAGCACGATCGGCAATAACAAACGCGGAAAAGGCGGCCGTAAAACTATCTCGCGTACTCTCTCTCTCTCTCGCATCTCGAGCCAAAAGTAGGTCACGCCTCGACGGCAGCGGCAACAGCGACATCGACGATGAAGGGTTGCGCCAGCAGCAAGCGAGAGAGAGAGAGAGACGCCTCTAGGAATTTCACGTACGCGCAGCGCGGCGTGTATAGTCGTCGTGTTATAGCGACGAGTGAGCAGCAGGCAGAGTAAGAGAGGTCTTCGAACTGCGGCGATGTAGGTATAGTATATAGGTATATAGAGTGTGGATGGTTCAATGTTGGACGTAAACAATGAACAAGAAAAAAAAAAACGGAGTGGGGTGGAAAAACGTTAATTGATTAACTTTTTGGTTGATTAGGTTGATGGATTTATTGGTAAAACTATATAGCGTAGTGAAAATATGTGATAGAATGAATTTTATAAGTACGTTCCAAAAACTACTCTACGCAGCTTTTACTCGGAACCTCACCACCTCGTTAAAAATATAAACCAGCACACGTGACGACAAAAAGCAGAACACACACGCACGCACACACAGAGAGCGACGTTACAAACGACAAAGTAAAACAGCAGAATGATCTCTAAAGTCCAGCCTCATTGTACCCTTTTAACGGCACTATTTAAGTGCATTGTTACCATTAACCATTCCACATCCAACGTTAAAAATAACATCATCAGATGATGAAGATTCTTCACACACGACAACAATCCCCAAAAAATAAATTCACTATTCAACCTCGCCCAATAACACCTATACTATACCTTCGTCTCACCACTTCCTTCTGATATTTACCCATACCCAACCACCACTAAACAAGCCTATACCGCACGCGACCCTACGCTAATAGATTACTCCACCCCCTACATATATACACTCAACGTTTTGCATAACCGTGATTATTTAACGCCACGTAGCATTATCGCACGCTCGCGCGCAAGATCATGTCGACGAGATCAGCTGGTATATAATATACCGTGCACACATTGTCTCAGAAATACATATCGTAGTAGTAGGCACGTTGTTACGTAAACAGAACGTTTGGTTCTCGCGGGGGTGCGCGCGTAAGAGAGAGAGAGAGAGAGAGAATATATATATCGGTTAAAATTAAGATTCGCGCGCCGGAAAATCAATAGAGGGGCGGCGTGCGCTGGCTGCTGCTGCTGCTGCCGGTATATACAGCGCGCGGTATATACGTATGTATAAGTACTATACTATACTGGCTTCTTCTTCTACTCCTTATTCGTCTGCTACGGTTCTGTACACTTGTTGACAAATGTGCGATGAACCGTATATATAGGGGTTGCTGGTACTATAGTAGTACACGTGGGTTCGATGATGTTTAGGGGTATCGGGGAAAGGAGATATACCTGCACAGGTACCATATACATATACTGTAGTAGGTACCCAGGTTACTGAATAAAATAATCATTCGAAATATAGACCAGCGGGCGTTTAAGTAGCCCCAATTTAGTTGTAGCAGCGTTATATATCGACCAGCCGGCATCGATTCTTCCTCCTGTATACCGTTTACATTCGTCTCTCTTCGCGCATTGGGAATGAAAAATTCACACGCACACACAACGTATTACACACTACAACAACGTGTGTCCTATATATACGTTGTAGAATCAATATTACGAAAGAAAAACCTTATCTCTTGCTCTTTCACTCATTCTCTCATCACATCAGATCAACACAGTACAATAAAACTCATCCCAAAATTAGACCCCGCGCCGCGTACGTAGCTCCTTATCACTCGACACATATAGACCTCGTCATTAGATATTGTTTACACGTATACCTCTAACATCTTATAATACACATATGTAGTATAATACAAGGTTCCCCCCTTAAAAAGGCGTGTTCGCGTGTGTTATTTTTAAAACGTAGCTGCTCTCCCATGGCGCTTCGAAATCCTATATCTTCATCGAACGAGCGCTCCTCGGTTAACGGCCGCATCTCTCGTAAATAATGCCTTCTCTCGGTCCCGTAGAGAAAGAGAGAGAAAGAGAAGCAAGTATATATAGGCACAGAGGCTCACGCTCTCACCTGACATGCGGCGCTCTCCTCCTCCTCCTCCTTCTTCTCCTCCTGGTTGTCCTGCAGCTGCGACCGCCGGTGAGACTGCACCTTCGTCCCTCCCTCTTTTACTTGCACCAGCACTGTGCATATATATATATATATATATATATATATATATATTTACGGTATACAACAGCAGCAGCAACAACAACAACAACTACCGCACCACTGTATATATAATCGAGCACCACAACAACTGTATGCGCGCACTGTGACTGACTGACTGATGTATATCTATGTATGTATACGTGTGTGTATATATATATGTGCGTATATATCTCACGGGTCACGCAGCACCACTATACTCCGGATCATCCATGCTTGGAAATAGCTCTCTTTCTCTCTCTCTCACTCGCACCACATATATATGTATAAAGGTGTATATGTATACCTATATATCACACGCGCTCGTATACAGCACACGACGACGACGTCGTCGCCCTCGCGGCGCGCGCGCCCGGAAAAATCGAATGCCACTGTCTTTCTTTCTCTCTCTCTCTCCCTCTTCTTCTATATAACTATATACGCACTCACTCTCGCCCTCCAGAAGAAGACGCGCGCGCGCTCGCCGACGAGAGAGTTGACAGCAGCAGCAGGGAACTGCTATGCTTATACTGCAGCAGCAGCAACAGCAGCAGCACAGCGGCGGTGGCGGCAGCGCATGAGCCAGCGCGCGGTGGAGAGCGTGAAAGAAAAAAACACGCGCACGTGTGTGTGAATGCGCGGCCGTAACAGCACAGCACGGCACAGGCCCAGTATATACTGGTATACGTATATACATACACAGCAGCAGCAGGTATAATACAGTGTATATTTACGTGCGGTTATATCTGTGTGCGAGAGAGAGAGAGCGGAGCGGAGCAGAGCAGAGCAGAGCAGCAGAAGGAGCTCAGCCACGGGCGAGCGACCTCCGCCGACGCGAACGTGGCGACGACTGGCGGCGCGCCCGGAGATTACCCGCGCCTCGACACGCTCTTTCTCTCTTCTTTGGAGCAAAATAGGGTGGGGGGAGAGAGAGCAGCCAGCAGCAGCGTGTAATGTGTGGATGTGTATAGGTATATGTATGTATATATATATATATATATGTGTGTAGTATGCGCGACGCGAGATTAGCCGCGAGTGAAAGGAGTGAGTAGTGCGTATACGAGAGCAGTGGCAGCAGCGTTGCCATGTGCCTATGCGTGATGGAAGCGAGAAAGAGAGAGAAAGAAAAGGGACGGTTTTTTTCGAAAGGTTTTTTTTTCACTCGTTGAAGGGAGAGTAGTAGGAGAGGGGGAGAGAAGGTGTATGATGTGAAGGAATTCGGTGGTTCGGAGTATAAGGCGCGGGAAGGAGGGACAAAGGAGAGGTGAGAGGTTGGGACTGCGATTTCTTGTGTGGTGGAGAGTATATACGTAGTGCGTTGTAATAGCCGTAGGTTACTGTTATTGTATGAATTGGTGTATGTAGTTTGAAAAGCGGTAGCCGGAAGTTAGTGGGTGATTTAGAAAAATGGGCTGTTTCGTGATATTATGGAATGATTTGATGGATAAATTTTAGTTTTGATAATCGTGTAAGGATTTATGAAATATATTCCATTGTGAAATACATATAATGAAAATCGTAATTACTTGCCGGAAAAGTTAACAATGAGATAATAACAGTCTCGTTTCAAATTTCGGACCCTTACGCGCCAATAACACGCAAATTTGGCAACACGGCCAAAAACAGTCTATCCGCGCGATACTCAACATTTCGAAATTTTATAAATTTTAAATTACCCCCACGATTTATCAAAAATATACTATACTAAGCTGTTAAAAGTAGTCGATTTTTATGTAAATACGTAGTTTTTAATCCTATACATAATAAATCAAAAAACTTGCCAGTTTATTACCACTTACTTTCATCAAATTAAATTTATTATTCCATTACCTTCATTAACGATACCCAAAAGACACCGATACCAGTATAATAAAATTAGCGTGAAAAACATTCAAAACTTATTAACAAACGCACCATCATTGAAAAAAAAAAACATACCTATACAATAAACAACCCGCCCCCCCCCTATCAACCACTAAAAACCACCATCATCACCCCTTACCACCCCTCAAAAACCACTCCACTACATATATATACCATTCCTATATACAAATCCCACCTCACCCCTTACCACCCCATAAACTCCCCCTCCTCCTCCTCCTACGTTTTTCACCCCCTCACACTGCCTCTATCCAACTTTATCCTCCGATATTTTATTCTTTATCGCCCACCACGCGCGCGTGTGCACACCACACCACACCTTCGCCAAGAGAGAGAAAGTCTCCCATGGGACATGATCCTCTTCCTCCTCCACCTCTTCTCCTATATATACATATATATATATATACCTAGCTACCTTCTCACCGTGAATAAGGAATAACGAATCCGCACCCTGGCACTCACCACCGCACCGTGTTCGCTCTCTAAAGAATGCATGTCCCGCATACGCTCGCGAACGCGCACGTAAGAGGAGTTTGCGTCCGTTCGAATCTGTGTCGCTATATACCGCTATAGCAAACGCGAGCTTTGAATTTCTCCTGCTATGTGTAGGTAGAAGTGTCGGTGGAATTATCGCCTATTAGGGTTGCTACTACTACTACTACTACGGAAAGAGAGAGAGAAGGTCGAGGTAAGGGCTTTTCAGAGTAGTACACAGGGGGGTGTGCACGCGCACGTTGCGCTTGTAAGAGCGACGAGAAGTGGGTGGTTGGTGAGAGAGAGAGAGAGAGAGATGTAAGGGTGGTGCGGTATGAGCTGGTTTTTAAGACTGCGAGGACGTGATTATTGCGCGGTTGCGAAGGTTCAGGTGGATAATGGGGGGGGGGGGGGTGAAATGCTCGGGTAGATGGGTGTTAACGAGGTTTGCATTTTTCGTGCGGATATATGGAGGAAACGAAGGATTTATATTTTTTTTTAGAAATTTTCTTTGAAATCATCGTAACTAGAACACTCAATTGTACCGAATGCTATTATATACAAATGAAATGTTAAAATTATACTTTTGAGGTCGATTTTAAATTATTCATATTTGATGTACATATATTTGTTTAAAGGTCAAAGATATGTGAATAATGAATCAGTGAGAGTTGAAGTGTTTTTTAGTAGATGAAATTCAGTTTATTTCTTGTTCGAATTGATAATTGATTACAATCAAAACGTACATTTATCGTTCGAGAGGAGACCGAAAACCAGTTTCGAAATATAGAGCCGAATTCAATGGAATCGATATTGAATGCATATTTACAATAATAATTATACGAAATTGCAAAAATTTTTTGACATATCCTAATAAGAGATTTTGCTAAATTCGAAAAATATACAATATACGTTTTGACGATTTGAACACACGATTGTTATTTCCAATCAATTTGGAAAAAAAGTTTTTTTTTCTTTTACCTTGCAACGCACAGTCTATATTTATCAACAAACCATTGTTGACATTTAGTTTTCGATATTCGCAAGAATTTTTTTTTAATCGATACTTGTAATCTAAATATACTTATAAAAATTTAGAATCTGAAATAATTGATTGTGCGATTGAGTGTAGTACAAACTCGAATCAAAGTTCCATTAAACTAAAATACAGTATTCGTCGTTCGATTCACTAGTTAGTCTGCATTTGAGCTATTTATTCGTTAATTGTTTAAGTTTAAAAAAAGAAGCGCAGTGTTAAAAAAATACATCGTCGACGCCACCGACAAAACTATTTCGCTAAAATGATAATCATAATAATAAAAAAGAGAAAGAAGGCGAAAGTGAGTAAAGTGGTTACAATAATAAATCATACTGGAATACACATATAATATTTAAAAAAAACATGCGAACGGATCAATATTGTAATCATATAAAATATCGCCGGCTAAAAAATCCACTACGAAAAGAAATGGCACTATATAATCTCCGCTCTCGTACATAAAAAAGAAAACAAGTCGTCCCCCGTCGTCGCTGTCGTCGTCGTCGTCGTCCACGTAGTTATCGTCCCTGTCATTGCGCGCGTTCTTCTCCTCTCCTCCCACACATATAGAAAACATCCAATAATAATAATCTCTGGTATCATATGTACACACGCGCTCAGCTAAAAAAAAAAAGAACGTGGAGAACAAGAACAACAGTAGCTATACGCTTGTGCTCGCGTTGCTCGCCCGGAAGAAACCGCACACTCCATCGTGTCTATTATTCAGGAAAGCAGAAGCAATAAACGCCCCGGGGAGTAGTCGGCTGACTTATTCAAGCTCGCGGCGGGCTCTATGTGCGCACAGTGTCGAGCACCGAATGAATGATTGATTCGAGCGCACGAGCGGCTAATTCGCCGCGGGCCGATCGCTACTGCTACTACTGCTATCGTCGTTACTCATGACGGCAGCACGAAGCTGCGTGTATGCGAGTTCCTTTATCAGCTTCGCTGAGTACGTTGGGTCGAGTATTCTAGCGAGGCTTGGTTCTGGAGTAGGAATTGTAGCTCGGTAGTTGATTATAAGGTCGCGGAACGTGGAAAGGGTAAAGTTTTCGTCCAGATTAAGTTGCTTTTGTAGCCAATCTTTTACGTTCTGACTGAGCACGACTGAGTCTGCGCTGCGCTTCGAGAAGATGCTTTTTAGGTGCAGCATACAGTAGTT
Organism: Torymus tubicola; assembly: GCA_035583055.1. Lineage (NCBI taxonomy): Eukaryota > Metazoa > Arthropoda > Insecta > Hymenoptera > Torymidae > Torymus > Torymus tubicola. The sequence continues at coordinate 16,512 of JAWWEQ010017203.1, forward strand.
GGTGATTTGCAAGGGCTCGAATGATTCGTAGTTGCAACTTTTGTTGAAGACCTGAGAAATTAATATTGACGAGATTAGTATTCGGATCCAAAGGGGTGTAAATTAATTGAATAAAATTTTAAGTTTCTATTTTTTTACAATTTTTCAGATTCTTTGAGTTAGCTTTAAAAATGCAAAAATTTGAAAAAAAAAATGATTTTCTCTGAATAAAAGGCTCATAATACTACAATCATATATTACTTTTGCATTAAAAAAAGTTTAATTTTTTTTAATTTAATGCAATACTAAATAAATGTTCATATTTCTTAAAAATTTTAATAAAAATTTAAGGAACATATTCTTACATCAGTTTCATCCATCTCTTCGAGTACAACAGCCGCCGACGTCATACTCCAGCAAAACAGTGCAGCAGCGACAACCTCGACGTTCTGTCTGTGTGCCGCCGCAAACTTTATAAAAAAGGTGTCCACTATGATTGCGTCACAGTCTAACTTGGTTTCCGGCAACAGTTTGCATACTATTTGAGCTGCATTTGATCGAACTTCAGCGTTGTCGTCGTACAAGAGATTTAATAGTATCGTCCACCAGTTTAAAATGAAATCTATGAAAATAAATTTTTATTTTAAATATTGATGTTGTGGTAAATAAATAATAATAATAATTTGAATATTTAATTTAAATTATAAATAATAATATGTCATGTTGAAAGAAACTTACAATCATCGTGTCGTTTAGGCTCATCTATGTAAATATCGAAGAGCACTTCGGATATACCCAGTCTACAATCGATATTTGCTTCCATGTCAGAGTGACTTAAGAAAGTATTGTAAACAATTTTTTTAGCATCTCTCGGCACAGATCCATTCTAAAAATGATAATTTAGGTTGAGAAAACTTAATTTAGCATATATTATTAAAAAATTATATTACAAACATACCTTATGATACTTCAATAAATAGCCAAATGACTTTCCGAATAGTTTGAAAAACTCGCCCCTAGGATAGAACGTCTTCTTTTTCAATTGTTGGCATAGTTTGTTAAAAACGTGCATGGACATACAACACTTATCCTCCTCCTTTACGAAAGTATACTGAATATGTTCTGAGCTTGTCTCCACTGCGACGATGGCGTCATAAACGAACTGGAATATCGCATCCTGCAGATCTGGATCTTCGACTGGCTCGTCCAAGTTTTTTATCACGGTCATGAATCCCAAATCATACAACATGGGGCTATTGGTTTTCTGCACGATATACATAAGTTTCGTCCAGGCGACAATTAGAACATCAGTGTTCTTATGACTTAGTATTTTCTCCCAGAACTGAGCAGCGAAATATTCATTACTAACCAATGGTTCGACGTAATTTGCGTTATCTAAAGATGCTATGAGAAGGTTCAATGCTGTCTTCTCGTATAATTCGATTCCTGGTCTTTTGTCTAGTTGGGATGGGCTTGTCAGATGGTTCTGAATTTTTCCAAGGAAATTGGTGTACGATGAATCCTTGTACATCCAGCTATAAAAAAAGATATTTTTTTATTTTACAATATATTCATTATATTTTATAATTTATTCACACTTAAGGTTAGTTTACCTGTAAACATTGATTTTCGATAATTCTATGAATATTTCAAGTGTAGAAGTTAAAACAGGGTAACATAAAGCAGGTTCATTAGTTAATTCGACGTCATGCATAAGTCTATGAGTGACATAATAAAGGAATCTTTGGATCCTCTCAGTTGGTAGTTCCACTTTAACAAAGTGAGCACTTCTCACGAGTTCGAGTAACTGCAACAAATTGGATTCTTATTAATTTAGACATTCAATAATGTTATTAACAAATATTTGAAAATATATTTTTATTCACTTGTAAAGTGTAGCCGTGCATCAAATTCGTAGGCATAATGTAGACAGCAGTTACAAATATAAGATTGCTCGTAACGGGCAATATATTTTTCTCTGTTATTAAAGGAACCAATGCTCGTGCCGCCAACTCACGCGTTTTGTAGACTCTGCTCTTACCACATTGAGACACCAGATCAAGAAACTCGTCGATCTGTAATAATTAAATTTATAATTTACAATTTATTCCAAATTATATACAATAAATTATGTAATAAATTTAAATCATTCGGATAATTAATGTACGCACTTTCCAATCATCCTCTCCTTCTTCAGAATTAACGCCTGGATATAAACGAGACAATATCAAAAGAATAGATTGAATTTTGGCTTTAATTTCACGCTCTGGTTCTTTAACAAATATCTTCAACTCATTCAATAAAAATGGTAATAAACTTGGAAATTTTTCAAAAAACATCTTTCCAGTCATTTTATTGTGTACTGTTAAATTAACATGGTCTTTTGTTCTTTGGACACCAAAAACTCTAACAACCAAAGAACTAAATAATAACGTGGCAGCATTTCTTTCCTGTAAAATAATGAATAGTGTAACTAAAAGTCAAATAGAAAGAAAGGTTTAAAACAAAATGTATTAAAAAAACTTACAGCCCAGGATTTTCCATCATAGCATTTAAATGCTGTTATAAATCCTTCAGCAATGTAATCTTTTACCAACTCCCCTAATTGACAATGCCTATATAATGCTCTTAGAATATTTAGAGAATGAGTTTTAATTTCTGTTATTTCATTCAAATGTATATCACTCTTTTCTGCTTTGCCCATTTCAGTCAAATATTGGTCTTTTTCATAGCCCTCAAACAAAGTTTCATGGAATAACAAGTTTTCTGCGTCGTCCAAATGAAACTCTTCTTCTACATTGCTCAACTTTAATAAAATTCTCATGACTGAGTTGAATATTAACGTTTTCGGATCAGCACGTTTTTTTATTTCTGAGGTTACTAAAGCCTACAATAAATAGAATTTATATACATATATCAAAAACAGTTATATTAAATTATGCAAATTGTTTTATACCTGAACCATAAATGGTACACCAGCACTCCTTCTTGTTGCGCATAGTTTCGAATTTTCAGCTGTTAATCCAATTACTGCTAGTAATAACTGCTGTAACCAGCTCTTTGGCAATTGCTTCAAAGAAGCATGTTCTTCCTCTAAATGCCATAATCTACTGCAGAGTTGTCCAAAACCAACATGAGCTTGCTCAAATGATCCTCGATGCTTTGTTTCACAAAGTAATGTAACAAGCTGATTTCCGATTTCTTTAAGCTAAAATTTGTTATTTTTAATAAATAATAATTTCTTATGAGAAAAAATATTTTTTGTAATAAGGCCGTTTTTATAAATTATTTCACCTGATTTTCAGAAAGTAAACCAGTTTTTGATTTTTCGCTAAATATTGATGCAGTGGATGTTAAATAACCAAAAAATAAACTTATTTCTTTTACTGTTCTCCAGGAACAAAGTAAAACCATTTGTGGGGTTATCACAATGTCTTCTGATTCTGGTACAATATCATCTAAGTGTCGAGGATTTAAATCCATTGGCAAATGTCCTTCTGGAGATGAATTATTTACAATTTGAGACACAGCAGTATTTAATTCAAAACACATATTCACAAGATCAGATAAAAGATTTCTCCAACAGTCATCACTGACTATAGCACTAGAAAAAAAATTACGTTTAAAACACAAATGTATAAACATGCTACATTATTATCGTTTAATATTAATGATTATGTTAAACTATGTATATTACCTCAGATTGATAGTAGATAATATATTATGAATACATGAAACATATCCATATAATGAATGTTTGCTAGCAGCAATCACAATATTCTCTGTAGCCAATTTAACAGGTGTCTAAAGAAAATATAAAATTAAATTTAAAATGTTGAAAGTTTAAAATTATTTATTTTTGAAATTTATGAAATTACTTACTTTGAGAGTATTTTTTAATAATGTTATCATACAAAATGTAGTTTTTTCTTCCATACAATTAGTTTCTTTCATTTCAATTAGTTCCAATAACACATCTTGTATATTAGATGATAACATACTTATTTTCAACATATATGCTGCAGTAATACTGTCAAGTGGTCTAATACTATTACCCATTTGCACAGCAACATTAACAAGTTCTAGTAGTTTTTCTTTTGTATCGAAAAATGATTCTACAAGTTTTGATGATTTTATTAATCGGAATGCCATATCCTTGTTTATCTCATAAGTATCTAAGAGAAGGCATTCAAACAAGTCTTTAAATTGATTAAGATTCCATAAAGAATCTTTTAAATCTTCACATAAAATTTCGTCCATGAGACAAAGTATTTGAAGACTAGATTTCTTGCGTACATTCACAGCACCAGGATACAAATTTCTTAAACAAGTTTTATGCATAGTTTCTACGAAAGCTCGATAAGATTGTACATTGGCTTGTACATTTAATAAATTTTCAGAAATATTTTCAGGTGAAATTGGAAGCTCTGTGTGGAGTTTTTGTAACTCTTTAAATTTGTTCTCTTTCTCCAACTGTCGCTTATAAACTGCATAACTGCTGTCAAGTCTTTTAAGAACCTATAAATAATTTACATTGTGCAGTATGTAAAAAGATTTATAAAAAAATAATCGATAATATATACATATATATATATATGCTTACCTTCTTTATAAGTGGTACATGCTCAATTTTTTCCCTCAAGTTACACCTTAAAAATGCAGAGATTAATTGGAGCTCTTGATTTGTAAAACTTAATGTACTCTTTTTTGATATTGTTAATAATTCTAAGGCATGAAGCCGAACCTATAATTACAAAAAATTTATATAATTTAGCGAAAGCTACTTAATATTCTATAAAGATGTTATTATATTATAAGTATACCTGTTCACTGTCATGTTTTAACCAACTTTCCAATGTCAAATAATCAACTGTGTTACGCCATTTACGTTCTTGAGATTTTAAATTATCTTCTGAATCAAGTGATCCATCTTTTTTCATGTCCTTCAACGAAATTATAAATTTCGATTCATCCTCTCTCTTTATTACATCCATTTTTATGCAATTTTACATTGGCACTCACTATAACACAAAATAAATAACTATTTATTATACGATGTTTTATTAATATAACACAATTAACAAATTAAAGTTTACATCAAAATGCGAATTCGATTCAAATATGAAATCGATACTTCCACCTTTATATATATAAAAAATATAAAACATACTCGGCCAAAAACACTTGGAAAACTTAACCTCAATAACAAAATTACACGTATACTGCTTACCAAAAAGTAGTGACTACAGGTTATTGCCTTAAACGATAGAATTCATCATGAGAACTTTAAATAATCTAACAAGTGTCGTTTATTGTTATAATAGTCTATGTTACAGATAACAATTATTTACAAAACAAAACAGCGACATGTCATGTATATACGCGTCTGCTGTCGGTACACGTGTACCTAATTACCAACCGAAATTCGCTATTCGGAAAATCCTCGTGAAAGTCATTCGTAATTTGTTGTAAAGATGGCGCCAGAGGTCTCTTGAAACTTCAAAATTCAAATTTAAATAATTTTTATGTATGATCAATGTTACTTTAACCCATTTCCCACCAAGATTAATTGACAAATACACATCAAATCGTACAGAAAGAAAAGAAGTATATAATTACACAAATTTGGTTCAAATTATATCATTATGTAAAAACAAATTATTGTAATAGTGACACGGCGCGTCCGTCACATAATTTACATCGTACATGATTCTTTGCTTATAAAAAATACAACTCATCTAACGACGTGTAATCAATTCAACCAATAATTACATCTACCTACTCGCATATTTCCTCTTATATCAAAACACATCTCTCACATTTGCAAACTTTTAAAACAAAACATTATTAAGAAAAGAAAAAACCCTATCTTATAAATATATACCTTCCCAACCACCTTCACCTCTTTCTCTCCTACTCAGAATCGTCGAACCACACCAACATATACCAAACCACACGATACAAATATATTAATCACACTCCACCCACAATTCCAACCGTCAACAGCTGAGACGTTCCAAGCTGTACTGATGCCGACGCAGGACCATTTCTCTCTTCCGTGTTTTCACGTCCGCGAAAAGATTCGGCATGTAACAGATCATTGTCGAGGGTCACGCGAAGGAGAAGATGTGCGTGAAAATATGTACTTATACCTGCGCGGACGCTCGAAGTTTTCTCGGTTTTGCAGCCGTGGTAGCGTGTGTATATAGGCAGGGAGACGAGAAAGGAAAAGTGTGTATGGAAAGTTTTTGGTATACTTGAGATATTTTGTAGGAAAAGGTCTGGATATAAGATTTCTCTTTATATAATTAAAAAATATATAGATATTTTAATAAATAACGCTTTTACAGCATTTTTATACGTACCGGTTTTTTCCTATATACGTATTATAGGTATAATATTAAGAAGATGTCGTATACGGTATCATGTAGGCAATAATATATTCAAATTGTAAGACTGACTAGAAAACATTACTAAATATATTTCATATTTTATCCCCTAAAAAATCAGACATATCTCTTAAAAACTAATTTCTCTCCGTATACTACCGATTACGTCACACATAAAACGTTCACACTTCGCCAATATTACAAAATCTTATACCGGAACCTTTGCCACGAAAACCTCCACAGTAGCACCTGTAGATTCCCCTTTCTCTTACCACACCACCAAACCCTCTTCTTAACCAACCCTCGGTATACTTTCAATACCATCTCCGATAACACCTTTCCATTCCCCACCTTACCATCCCCTTTTTTTTGTCCCAACCACACGCGACATCTATACATACCCTCCTCTACATTTCCAACCTCCTGGTACATACATTCAAAAACCAAGTCGCGTAAATTCTGCAGGAATATGAGCAAAGGTCGAGTGGGCCAGAGAGAAAGAGAAAAGCGGCTCAAGGCGAAAAAAGGAAACCCAAGCTGACCTTCTTTCTTCTCCAACTTCTTCTTCTTCTTCTCGTGAGACAGTCGTGTGTTTGCACAGGGTAGGTGATCTAATTACAAGCAGGTTCATAGAACTGGCCTAGTTTTAAAGGTTCGTTTTCTTTTTTTTTTTTTTTCATTTCCCTTCTCGTATACTGGTGAAGTTCTTTTTCGGTATAGTTGGATTTATTTAGAATGTAGCGTTATTGTTTGGAGATGGTGGTGTATTAAATTATGTTGGTAGGAAATTGTAGGCGATTGGGTGGTGATGGAGAGTTTAACCGGTTTGAATGATAGATATTAATAATAGAGGAAAAGTTATTTTGTGATTTTAAAAAATTGGCAGAAATTCTTGAATTAATAAAAATAAACAATAAGTTTTTGCGATCACGCTATTGTGTTGAATAAGATAGTAAGGAGTTACTAAGTATTTATAATACTTTGACGACGTTTATTCATTTAAGTTTTTACTTTTATTGCGCCTACTTTAAAAGAGAGAAAACCTTTTTTTACTTCTCATCTTTCATTCCCCATCTTTTTATAATTCTATATATAATAAACACGTCAATTGCGGAAACCTACTTATTCATATAGCTGCACTCCAGCCACTCCACATTTCATTCATACCGGCGCCGAATCATAATACGCTCTAAACTTCTATAAAAAATCTGAATTTCTCGCCCACTAACAAATCTTAATCTCTGCAAAATTTCCTTCATCTCGAAAAAAACGCTGCTTGACCGCAAGATTCGAAGATTATACCATCCACATGAACGCGCGCATAAAGAAAAGTAGGCTGCGCTTGAGTGGACTCCTTAATTCAATATTTTTTTTTTTATTAATTTTTTCTCGAACTAGTGTAGAACTTGAAGATTCACACGAATTTAAAGCAATTGTACGGATGGTATTAGCAGAGTTATGATAAAGTCAATGCGAAATGGTGATGTAGAGATTTTTCACAGTACTTTAAAGGTTCAAACAAAAAATAATTAGATGACGTATTCTTTGGCTACGATTTTATAAATGGAACACTACGATTGATACAAAGTGGCAAATATTATTGAATTACAATATAATACCTATAAAACGCATTGACTTAACCAAGAATCATTTAAATTTAAACAACACGTATATACCACTCTATACTTTCCTGGAAATCCATGTCACGCAGTTTGCGCGCTCACCCGACAAAACCATCCCACCGTTTATGTATTAATAATCATCTCAACTCGTAACGAAATTATCCTAAGAAAATCACATCTAAGAGGCCCAATTTACAACGCTTAAAATGCTCTTTGACGCTTTACCCCCTTCTATACCTCTTTCCCTCTACTCTCTTACTCACCAGGCCGCGCCTGGATTAACTCGTCGCATAATTGAATATCTTCCAAGTTAGCTACCGAACTGTATACGCCGTTTTCTTAGCCTCCCCTTCCCCTTATATACTTGCGACGGGCTAATTTCGCTCGTCACACATTAACGAGCCTAATTACATATGTGTGTGTGTGCAGCGAGTGAGCGAACGAACCAGCGACCTACATCCCTTATTCTAGGATAAACGCAAAATTATCGTATAGGTAGGTACGCGTTTGCGGAAGAATATTATAAACACACGGGGGTATGTGTGACGATGGTTGGATGGTTCTGTCATTGTTTAAGAATCATGGATGTCGGGGTGTTGGTATAGAGAAGAAAATAAGGAATGGAGTAAGTTAAAAGTTGGCAATTGTAACTTGATTGTATGTCTTTGGATGAACTTTGTTTTAAAATTTTTACGTAGTTCATTAATATACTCTTGTACGGATAATACGAAAAAAAGGTAATAAAAAATTGAGATACTGTAGTTTAATTTTGGAAAACGAATATCTTGATTAAATATGACTTATGTAACCTGAATAAAAATATTAAAAGTTTAAAGGATCGGTGTTTTTAATACTTATAGATATTTATAAGTTACAGTTCAAATATAAAATCGCGCTACATTCCTTTAAAACGAAGATCTGTAAAATAATATATAGACTCATAGGGCCGGTGACTTTTCCAATACACAACAATTATTATGCCGATCGATCTTCTATTATATAGTTCATACAACAAAATACTTTATTAAGAAAAAATTAAGAACTCGATCTCTTATAGTTATAAAAATTAAAAAGAAACAGTTTAAAACAGTATAGCTAACCAAAAATGTATTACTTTCCTTCATTTAAATAACAACCTGACTATTGTATTCTTCTACAACCAACATATTCTATATAACAATCACTTTAAAACTATATCTATATCATCCAACCTACAATCCAAAAATAATGCATTAATCCACAATTACACCATCATCTTGGCGTTAACACACCTCGAAGTAAAATAAATATACACACGGTATACAGAATAACTCCAAGAGTACCACAATACTAAGTAAATACGCGGCCCCGGTGAGATTCCCGCTAAATACCGCCATAAATCGGGCACTTCTCTCTCCCTCCTCTTCTTCCTTCTCCTCTCCTCGCGGGAAGCATAAAGCAAGGGCTGTCCGTGCGCAGTGCACCTGCTCTCGGTGTAAAACGAGTATACGGGCAAGTCCGAAGAAGAGAGAGAGAGAGAAACGAAGAATGTTTGGCCGAACGAGTCAAAACAGCCGCGAGATGTTTCGCACTGTGGTATATATAAGATCGGTGTTTTATATATATATATTTATATGTAAGAGAACGGAGAAAGAACGAGAGTTGTGCGTGTTATGAATGATATTTTACGGTTACGACGGTCTGTGGATTTACTTTATTATTCTTTATCTGCTTTATCTTATTGGAATTCGAAAGTTTATATATGCTGTATGGAATTGAAGAAAAACATATCTTACGGGGTTCTTCGCTTCAGGCATTGTTTGATTTTCGCAAAAGTTCCGATCCTTTGATAACACGCCGGGTTCTATAATTCAATAAGAAATTAAACGCGGCCGCGGAAAGTTGAAAAAGATTTAATTTGTAAACAGCTAGACGCACTGTATAACTGGATTATGAAGTTTGCGGATATTTTTACAAAGCTCGCCGTAAGATTCAATTGTCGAGCTATAGGTATATATAATTTAAGAACTGTAAACAATATCTTCTTGTACAAAGTAAGTACATATTATTAGAATTTATATACATTTTTTTAAGAAAAATCGTCTAGACAGCCATCGACCCTCTGTATGGCAATAAAAGTAGCAACATAAAAAAAGGATTCGAAGAGTGCAAAGTCCGCGTGATCACCGTCGAGGCGCGCACGCGCTTGTGATGTTAAGGTCTCGAATGAAACCGCGATGAAAGGCGTCGATACGAGCTGCGTATAATAGAGATGGATTTTACAACTTTTCTCGGGAATACACTCATTGAATGTTGTACTTACGGAGCGCTAAATTAATGCTTCGAGTTAGGAGAATTGCTGGTTGTAATTTAGCGAAGATATACAGTGTTGGAATTATTTATGACCGTTTATATGAGTGTAAGTTATATAATGCAACGAAATGGTTTTGTTGCAGAGTTCGTTGAACTAAATAATAAATTTCCTCGTTTTTTGTTTGTATGCCAATATGTATAAGCATTTGGTTATACGTTGAAAAAATAAAATTATTTTATGGTTAGTATTTATCTTTAAAAATTTTAAGTTTCTACATTCATAAGTATTTCCTCTAAAATACTGCAAACTTTATTACTGTTAAATAACATTAAATAAAACTCTAAAGAACAGTGGTGAAACAGTTATTTCTAAGTTATTTATATATATGTAGCTCCAATGCATAATTACATCAATATCGACTTTTTTAAAAAATCGAGATAACCTCAGACTTTGCATCTTCAAATAAGCCTTTTTCATTTAACACTTTTAGTAGTATCAAAAGTATTGTCCTAAAGCTACGTTTTATACCGAAAACGTAACCACACCGAATGGAAATAATTAATCGTATGTCTATGATGCATTCTAGTACAGTACTGTAAGTTCCCGTACGTTTCGGCACGTTTTGATTACGATTCGGACATTTTGGACCAGAACGTAACGGAACTTACCGAATCGTACACGTATTAAAAAAATTATTTTTTTGCTCAAAAAATTTCATACCTAGACGTACCGAAACGTACATAAACGTACCTAAGTGTACTAACACGTATGCAAATGTAAAGTATTGTACAATATTCTACATACAGTAACCTACCAAGGGTTGACTATAATTGTTATAATCTAATTATTTCGTATAAAAAAGTACGGAAACGTACGGTGTTGTCCGCAAATTGTAAACACTTTAAATGTATTAAAAATTTGTTTGTTACTTAAAATATTTTTTTTAATGTAACTGTAAATTATTGCGCAGTATTCTATATAATCCTGCACAGTCGAAAATAAGGTACAGAAATGTGCTGAGATTCTTAGAAGGATATTTAAATAAAAAAATGAAGAAGCAGATTTTATTTATTTAGAAAATTTTATTATCAAAAGTTACATTGCAGCGATTTATCTCCATATTATCTATCAGCAGCAGGTACATAGTAAGATAAATAATAAGTTTAGCATAAAAGACTTTAGTTTACAACTTCTAAGAAAATAATTAGATAATAAATAATAAAGTTTCGCTCAATATTAATTACCACAAATTGTATGTATCAAATTCATAAATGACAAGTTTAGGTCATCACAAAACAGAAATAAAAAAAAGTTCATGAATTTTTTAATATTATAAATATGCGATTATCAAAAATAAATAAATAATAAATTTTCTCTTAATAATAGCATCACAAATCGTGTGATTTATCAAGTATATAAATGACAAGTTTAGATACATTTTCGTACGTTTTGGTACGTGTCGATTCATTTCAGTATGTTTCCTAACATTTCGATACGTTTCGGTAATTTTTGGTACGTTTCGGTACGTTTCGGTACATTTCGGTACGTTTCGGTATAAAAGTATTTGTATATTGATATATTAATATTAATGAAACTAGGGGATTTTGTACATATAAGTATCTTTCGCTGTAAATTATCTTACGTTTCTGCAAATCCACATAAATTCCCTACGATACGGTATACGGGTTGGTACGTTTCCGTACAAACGTACTGACACGGAAGGAAACGTGCCAAAACATACCGTTTATTTTTTCCATTCGGGACACAAGTCCCTTTTTCAGATTTTGTGTGTATCAATTCTAATTAGATATAAAGATGATTTCCTATAAAATATGCACAGTAACTAGATAAAAATTTAGAGAATTTTCAAAATTCTAGTGTGTACTACTTCTTTTTTTCAAATATCTTAAATAATAATTTAACATAATTCAAATAATTTAACATATGTAGTATGCCAAATGGTCGTAAATTTAATAGAAATATATCATAAAAATATAGAAATTTCTTGAATAAGTCATAAGAATTCATCGAACAATTGCTTTTGTAATTTGTTGATTGGTTCCGTAATTAGATAAAAGAATATGCATCAAAATGAACGTAAACAGTACTATCAGATAAATTCACAGGTTTCAGCATAACAACGTAAGTCCATGCGTTTTTGAATTTTATATATTACGACTCATCTCGTTTCTTCCAATTTTATAAATATAAGTTTGAACATTAAAACCCGTTTTCCCAGAAACTTAAAAAGTAGACTTATCTGGTTATACCTCTAAGCCACAGATATGTATTTTGTTAAAAGTTAGCAAACTGACAATTTAAAACAAATATTGATTATAAATATAAATCTTATTTTCAATCAACCATTCAATACCTCCCAGATAACCAACCGACAAACTTCGATAAAACTCAACGTATTTTTCACCTCCTCCAAACGATCTGTATATATTTATAATCCCACCTCCAAATCCAAAACTGCCATCCAATCCCCCATCTTAAATCCTTCCACCTCACCATTATACCAACAACTCCCCATATATTTCATCCATCACACACCTCCCCTCCCTTATCACGCCATTAATTTAACCGCGTCTTCCTCTTACCACTCTGCGAAAACAATGAAAAATCTCACTGCGGAGAAACAAAAAAAAGTTTAATCTGAAATCGCGCCGGGAAATTTTTCAAGTCGCGTTAACGTAACCCGACGCTACAGCTCTCGGGGTCCGATAGGAGATAAGCGCGTTGCCCGCAGAGCGACGTGCGGAGAGCAGCAACGCGAGAGAGTAATAGAAATACATCCTCACTCATCCTCCTCCTCCTATCCTTCCCTTCGAGCGCGTGCCATTCGTCACTATGACGCGGCTGGAAATCGCGAAAAACGAGGTTGCGAGAGTGAAAGAGAGAGAGAGAGAAGTAGAGATAGCTGGACAAACGGAGGGGGTTTCGACTTCTGTCGTAGTCGCGACGTGTCGTCGTCGGTTGCAATTGGGGGAAGAAGGAGTGATGGGTCTTTTCTGAGGGATCGTTGGATTTTTAGGGGAATGGTATAGGGTTCTTGGGGATGGTGGTAAATTGTGGCTTGATATATCTTTGGTTATTTATTACATGTAGTTGAGAACTCGGTGGTTTGTGTAGTGTAAAGGTAAGACACAAAATAGTCCATTTATTGTATGTATAAGTGCACAATTTATGTGTACTTTTGTTATGGGTTTGAAGTTTTATATGTTAGATTTTGAATTTTCTCATGTGTTTAGCGTTTTATAACATAACCCAACATCAAAATAAAAATTTCACTATATCGTGCAAATTTTTAACTGTTTTATTTAAGTGTAAAAAATTATTTTGTTGCGTCCCGACGTTGCAAACTTCAGACCGACCTTTTGTTGTGGTATATCTCAATTATATGTAGAAATTTGTAACGCAAATTTTTTTTTTAAATTTATTTTAATATCGATTTAGTTTTTGCTTATACATTATAAATTTAAATTTATGTTATTTCCTTCAAATTTTATGCGAATTACATTTCATTAAATAACTATTTCACGTGACAGTTTTAAATAGTATACTCCGAACGTAAAAATGTTACAAAAACGTTTGTGTTCCAAAAAACTTTCGTTATTTCAAATGTTCTATAATAATTTATCTTTCTATTCAACAAATATTTTAAATTCTTCATTATCAAATTTTCTCAAACTCTGTTAATAGAGAATCCACAACATTTTGTTGAACTTTCATCTACATCGTAATAATATCTACGTTAATAGCATGATTATTCAACATAAGTACAATCACACAATTCGAACAATAACACTCTATTCGAAACACCACCTCTACATCTCCTTAAATTTAAAATACTCTCTATACCCCTTTAACACTAACAAACAAACAACCGCTATAATTCCAAATCCACCCAATCCAACTGCGTAAACGCAAAGCCACCCCCATAACAAAAAACCCTCTCCCTCCTCCTTCTCCTCCTACACCACCAACATACAATACACATCCAGACTATTCTACTCTTTTTACGCTCAGCACGTAGTACACCTATATCCACACATACGTACATACACGTATATTTTCGAGACCGAGCCAAAACGCGATATACGCGACTGTTATACTATACAACTGCGCGTGCGAGGGAAACGAACGAGATTGCGCGAGAGGTGCATGTACTGCACGGAGCTTCGCGTGAAGGAAATTGGAGGCGCAATTGTTTTACGCTGTAGAGAGAGAGAGAGAGAGAGAGAGAGGAGGTAAATCGATTCGTGGAGCTTGATTATTGGCCCGTTCGTCTTGCGAGCTTTGCATAATAGGGAATTTATTGGGAGAGAAGATGGTATGGTAATGGTTGTTTGTATATATGTGTAAGGGACGCGAAGGGAATGAAAATCTTGGGTGAATTTGTACGCAATAAGTTGAATTTATTATGTATTATACAAGGGTAATTTAATGTATACACATACGTTAGTATACAATGTCATTGAATATCTTTCAATTAAGCAAACCATCGAAGTACGGCGTTCGTAGCGATTGAATTTACACAACCTAAAGTTATAGTACTTTGTATATACAATAAAATAAAAAAAAATCCGTCGTTAAAGCACCTCAGTCCGTATACCTACATAATGCATACACTTCTTCGAGTTATTAAGCGTTTTCTCTACCTCCCTTATACTCCCACGGAAATGAGAAAAGTTTCGGCGAATTGATGAAACGAAACGATATGTATATTACAATTGTTCGCTGAATATTCCTCCTCTTCCACGTCGTCATCATCATCCCGCGTTGA
Organism: Torymus tubicola; assembly: GCA_035583055.1. Taxonomy (NCBI): domain Eukaryota; kingdom Metazoa; phylum Arthropoda; class Insecta; order Hymenoptera; family Torymidae; genus Torymus; species Torymus tubicola. Next base: position 31,584 of record JAWWEQ010017203.1, read on the forward strand.
TTATATTAATACCATACACAGCTTGAGAGAAAATATATATCCGACTCTTGGCTAATTTTAATGTACGCACCAACGCCGCTCATCGCAACCTACATACATATATATATATATATATATATATACACAACGCCCTTACGCCCTCTTCCGATCCATCACATTCCATAGTACTCATTAATCCCTTTGGCGAATCTGATGGTTCTACACTCTTTCGTGTTGTATATATACACACGCTAACGGTTGCGCACGCGTATCCTCTCGCTTTCTGTCCTCCATTCCCTTATCTCGCTTTCTTTCTCTCTCTCTTTCCTCGGTTAATTACGCATCGTTGCTGGGAAAGATCCCAGGGCCACTTCCGACCATTCTTCTCTCTTGCGCACACGCAGACATACAAGTATATATATAGGTATATATACATGCGCATATGTATTACACTGTATATATATATGCATCATGCGTGCAGTTTCCCTCTCTCTTACTTTACCTCCCTCGTAATTTTTATCTTTCTTTCCTCTCTTTCTCTCTGCTTCTTGTCTTACTTTCGAACTCGAGCGAGCGATTTTCTTTTCCGCGCTGCGTGCGCTTTTCAGCCGCTATACTACGAGTACATAACAAGTAAAAGGGTGTAGGGGGGAGGGAGAGGGAAAGAGGCACTCCGACTTGGTAGGTCTTTATTTTCCGTTCGCAGACGAGGGAAAACGTCAAGCTTGGCTTTTTTCGTCGAGTATATATACGTATATGGTATAGGTATGTATATATACTGTACGTACCTGCCTATTACGCGCCTTTTTTTTGCGAGAAAGCGTGAGGTGGAAAAACGCCGAAGTGTGGTTTTCGTTTGCTAGTGTATGTATGTGTAGTAGCGATGGAATATGGTTTTTTTTGGTAGAAGGGTTGTTGGCAATCATGGAATTTTAGACGGGGTGATTAAGAAAAGTCGGATGGAGGAAACTATAAGAGAAAGTTGAAAATTGTAAGAGGCGGTAATATCGTACTTTTCGAAGAAATTTTGTTTTTTTTTGTTCTATTTTTCTTTTTTAGAGTAACTGTAATTAATATTGTAAGAACTATTCGAGGAAAAGAAGCAAAAATATATTAACTTGAATGTTTCTATTCAAGCATAATTAAAAAAGAACGCCGAATTTTAAAAACTACCTTTACGTTTACTTTTATGTAAAAATCCACGGATAAAATGAAGTCAATAAATAAAGAAAAAATTAATGGAGTAGGTGCTGGTAATAACGCTGTTTAAATTTTAAATGATAATAAGAAATACAATTTCTTTTACCTTTGTCAATGTTAGTATAATTTTTTAACGTACTTAGTCAACATACATTTTATTTCTTTTTTGTTTTCTTGTACGCAATTCTATGTATTTTAACGTGCATTACAAACATATATCACTACACGGATCCCTAACGCGTTTTTTTTTCTTTTTTGATAAATTGTTCATAATGTACGCGAGGATGAAGCCTGTATAAAATAAATCAGGATAAGTTATTAAGTAACGTATAATTAGTATGATAAGAAAAAATTATACGTTTTTACTATCATTAAAATATTGGACAAAAGCTGTTAACACAAACTTTACTAAAATGCTAACGACTAATCCAATTATAATCTACAATAATATTTAAAAAAAATAATTAAGCTACAAATTTATTAAAAAAACCATTTCCAAATCAAAATCACTGCTTAACAATTATACCCTCCACCATCATTCTTCCCTAATCTCTTAATTCAGCATATATAACCACTCGCATCTCCTCCGTTCTCTTACTTTACAAGAATTCCCACCTACACAACCGCAACCGCTCGTTCACTATCTTCTCTCCTCTATTATCGCCATTGCAATCGCGTCGCGCACAACCTCGATTTATATTCATCGAGGCCGCGCAACGGTGGTGCGCTCTATACACTCACACCTATATAT
>JAWWEQ010017224.1:0-33496 GCA_035583055.1 Torymus tubicola
GGTAGTTTGTATCTACCTCTGAGGACTTTACTCTATGTAAATTTGTTCTGGTTTAATAAATAAATAAATAAATAAAAGTGTGATGTGGGTGTGTGTTACGCGGGCACCACCGCCCCGGCACCCGTCAGAGGTATGTGTACCCAGCCGGACTGACCACCACAATCGCATCTAGAGAGTCGCTTCTTAGTTAGCTGGGCGTGCTGATGCCCCTCCCTCGGATTCAACCGAGGCGGAGTCTCGTCCCGGGGTTCCACAAACAGCTCGGTTTTCCCCCTTCATTCGCTTGGACGGACACCCTTCGGTGTCGCTTCATACACACCCTCATGCGCTTCGACGAACCCTATACGGGTTGCCTCATTCATTCAGGACGAGAGATCCTAAACGGGCCCAAGCACCACCCAGTCAAAGCCCCTTCACCAGATCTCGCGCCTATCAGTCCAACTGCCTGACGTCACGACGCGTGACACACGACAAGGTCCTGCGACTCCTAGAGGAGGAAGATGGTCATCAACAAATTCGAAATTCCCCGTAAATTTCGACTATTTAATTGCCTAATTCGTCGTTGCCGTCATTTTGAATTTTGGAAGTATGATAATAAAATCTTCATCGTCAATCTCGATAAAACCCTATATATTAATTTTCAGTCAAAACTGAGTTTGCTTCGAATTTTTAACGGTCATATTGGTTTTCCCATTTTGAATTTCGAAAGTCTGATGGCAATATCGTGATCAGCCACATATCAAACCACTGTACTCCAATTTCGAGAAAAATCTAAGCATTTTTTGAAATTATAACATATTCGATAAACCATTTTATAGTACATTACGATACAAGTGCGGGAAAGCAGATTTTCGTCTCGTGTGATGTTTACACCCGAACGAAGCGAGTGCAGTTGAGCAACCCTACCATCTCAGCTTGTAGTATTGTCGTGTACCGTTCCAGTAGAAAACCTCCCTCCTCTGACTCCCCTGCGACGATAAACTGCTGCACCAGTTCCTTCAACCCCCTTGGATCCATCTATATACCAGACTTCGCCGTTAGCTGGTAGCTTCACCACAAGGCTGACCCGATATTTCCTGACAAATATAAGTGTCTTGGTCCTCTTATCACAGGGCATCATAAAGACGTCTCCAGACTTCAGGACCTTTGGTATTATGCCCTGAATGCTACCCCCCAGGGTCTTTACCCTGAGTAGCCCTCTAGCAGCAGGAGCAATGGTCAGGTTGAGAGGCTCTATACATAGCGCAGCGCCTAGAGCGGCCGTTGGTAATACACCGTAGTATAAAGCCTCTCAAACTTTCCAGCTTACCTTCTGCTGTTTTTAGATGCGTTCTATTCCATCAGACCATCGCTGCGTAGTTGAGTCGGGGCTTTAGGATCGCATCATAAAGCCATTTCATCGCTACCGGTTTTAGTCTCCAGTTTCTGCCCATAGCTCTACGTAGTTGCCATAGAGCTGCGGTGAATTTCCAGCATTTTACCTCTAGGCAAAAAATTAATAATTATATTTTATCTTTAAATTCAGCATTTTCATTAATTTTTAGCTCAGAATGGAAGCAAAATTTCGACATATGTTACCTATGTAACATACGTAAAGTCTATACTTTTTGTCCCGCAATTTTTCGTAAAATTTAATTATATTTTTTCAGACCTTTACAAGACATTTTTTTAAAAATAAAACACTAAATAGATTTTTTTAGGTTAAAAAATGATCGCACGTCATTCTGGGATTTATACAGATACTTCGTACAATAAAAAGGTATATCCATGAATTTTTCGGTAGAGATGCCTCGGATCAGTTTTTTTCTTTCTGAATTTGAATTGTTCACTTGGAGGTATGTAAGTGACAGTGTACACATACAGCTTTGAACATATTTTGATTGAAAAATTGAGAAAATGTTACAAAAAAAAGTACTTTGTTTTTATGGTGAAAAATGCTTCCCTGAAGAGTTATAAATTAAACAAAATCGGCAAAAAATGCAGAAAATGCTAAAATCGTCAATTTTGACATGTCACAGCTCAAAAACATCAAGGTTAAAAAAAATTTCATCAACACTCGGTACATCAAATTAAACGTTTGCCCAAAGTTTCAAGAAAATCTATTTTTTAAACGTTTGATTTCGCAGAGAATCACCCTTATATATATATATATATATATATATATATACCTATAATATATACTGTAAGCATTTTTCTTACGACCTAGCCTCCCCATCCGCTCCCTCCGCTCTCCATCCACTTCCTATCCGCTCCTCGTCGCTCCCCAAAATAACGTAAAAATATCTCTAGAAGCCGTAGTTTTTTATCGTGCCGCTCCCCATCCGCTCCCCTTCCGCTCCCCTCAATTATTGATCGTAGTCGCTCCCCACTCCGCGCCCCTTTAGCTCCACACTGCGTTTTCCATTTTTCCATCATCTGCTCCCCTTTCATTCCTCAAAAGGGACAATTTTAAGCCGCACCGCCCGCTCCTCATCCGCTCCCCATTCGCTCTCCCTCGCTCCCCAAAATAATGTAAAAATGTCTCTAGAAGCCGTAGTTTTTTATGGAGTCGCACCCCGCTCCGCCCCGCTTCGCTTCCGCTCCCCCATAGCTCATTGTCCGCTCCCCCCGCTCCTCCGCGCTCCTCCCGCTACCCATCAGCTTTTCTTTAGTATAGATCGTATAAACAATTAAAATACATCCTATAATACTGCGCAATTCCTTTATTTACTATCAAAATATTTGGGCCAAATGGTCCTAAAACTCATTAAAAATAGCATATTCAGTCAAAATTGGAACCAGATTGAGAAGATACTGGCGCTCCGCCCTCCTGAATCTGGAAATGAATGTAAGATTGCGTAGGGAGGGTGGGAAAGTTAAAAAAAGGCGCCTCAAATCTGAAAAGACCCTGCTCCCAAATCTTACTTTACGACAGGTACTCTAAGTTCAGGTGGAACTCCTCTTTAACACAAAGTCAACCGCTGCGTTTACGATAGAGGGTTATATCAGCGTCCTTCCTGACCGCGAAGCATATCTTACACACAAGTTACTTGAAAGTTGCAGTAGAATCGAATGTTCATTTGTCACGTCAAAGTACACCACTGTGCAGTAGTCCAGATGTGGCTGAACTAATGCCTCGACTAACCATTTGCGTACAGTTTCGGTTATACATTCTCTGATAAATTGCAGACTATACAAAGCTTTATTTACTTTCTTTACTATATATATATATATATATCCCTCCGCATCCTCTCCATGTCTACTTTATGTCCCGAAATACCACAAAATAGAGACAGAGAAATAGACAGAGACGTAGTAACAGAGACGTAGAGACAGACAAATAGTGACAGAGACGTAGGGAGAGAGAGAAACTGGGAAAACTAAATAGAGAAAGACGTAGAGACACAGCCGTTGAGGCAGAAACGTCGATACAGAGACGGGAGACAGAAAAGTAGAGAAAAAAACATGTACGCCGAGACATAAAGTAAGGACAGAGACGTAGAGACAGAGGCGTAAAGACTGAGACTGGAGACACAGACAGGGACAGAGAAACAGAGACACGATCAGAGAAATAAAGACTTAGTGACATAGACGTAGAGAAAAGAACGGAGTGATAGTGATGAAAAGACAGAGTCAGAGAGATGGAGACATAAATACAGAGACATAGAGATCAATACATAGATATAAAGGTGTAGAAACTGAAATATAGATGCACATAAATGTAGACAGGTAAACTCTTTTTACCATATCCTAACCGGAAATACCATTTTCGCTCCCGACACAAATACGCAAATATCATATTTTTGTTTCGGGTATGTTGAAAAATAGTATACGCACTACCGGACCAAAATGGGCAAGTTTTTCCCTCCGAAGATTCGTAATATACTATTCTTGAAGTATGATAGACTACTGTACAAAGTACATACTCAATGGAAAAATGATATTTGTTTGAAAAAATAAAAACACACGACATATAAGATATTATATTCTAGATTACAATTAAAATATTCTCAAAATTCTAATTGGGAGTTGACGAGCAGAGCGAGTAGGGGGTACCCCCGAGTATATGTACATATATATACACTCGAGTATATATATATATATATATATATATATATATATATGAGGCGTTTCACGTCAACTACCCCAGCGCGGCGCGCGAGCGTCGCAATATGCTGTTTCTAACTCGTGTTTGCGATATCAAAATGCATTTAAAAAAATTGTGTGATAAGCGTTTTTTTTCCTCAGCTTCCGAATGGTGTAGGCCGTTTTCCCAAAATTTTCCATTTTTACCTTCAAAAAGTATAAAATGTGCTCGAGATTTTGATGTTTTCCATGAGAAATAGAAGGCGAAAGAGTAGACGCAGCGCTTTTCCGGCGCGCGGACTACGTCCGCCTCGTTGCCTACATAATACCTTTCATAATCTTTGATTTTCTATCGCGGATTCTTTATAATGTATTCAATAATATTTCATTAGTTATTTTATAACAAAATTAACTATCAAAATCAACATCAATATGGTAAAAGCTCTTATACTAACGTTTATTTATTTAACTTTTTTTTATTTGTTTATTTATTTAACAAGAAAAAAAATTACATCTTAAGTCCTACATTAAGTGGGATACAGAGTAACTCCTACAGAGGAACACCTAAGTGTTACCCTGTGCATAGGTCTGGTGTAACTTAATACTAATATTAAAAACTAAAATTAAAACTAAAACATGTCTTAAACATCTATTACAGTGAAGTAACAGTATTTATAAAAAACTCTCTCAAGTCACCTTAATAAACATAAAACAAATATGATATAAACATAATATAAACTATATAGCAAAGTTTAACTAGACATAAATTTTTTAAAAGGATCCGTAATTTGATTTAATCCAATTTCTTAGCTTTATTTTTAACATCTTCTTACTAACCGATAACTCTTTGAGATATTAGGTAATTCATTAAAAATTCTTAGTCTTACTAAGAAGCTGTTTTTGTTAATGACACTATTGTTTATTTCTGGTATAGGAAAGGCCTTCTTTCTTGTGTTCGTATTTCTATTTTCTCGAATACATTTTAAATTGGCGTAATGATAAGCAATTGCCTCAAGGGCAAAAGTTTGTTCCAGATTAAGCGGGTAATTGTTAAGTTGAAAAGTATTTTTGCTGACTATTTTAAGTAATCTATTTTGTAGTCTTTGAAGACGACTAATGTTATTATTATATGCTCCTCCCCAAGCTAGAATTCCATATGTTGCTATGCTGTGGAATAAAGCATAGTATAACATCATTAATGTATCTATATCTAGGAAAAATACAAACTTGGAGAAGACAAATAATAGATATTTCGTTTTGTTTATAATATAATCAATATGAAAGTTCCATTTCATACTATTGTCAATATTTACCCCAAGGTATTTGCAATGTTCAACCCTTTTTACTACTTTATTATCTATTCTTATATGAAAATTATCAGGAACACTATCAGGATAGTTTCCAAAAGTTATGTATACTGTTTTATCATTGCATCAGATTTGTATTCATTTTCAATGTCTATTATTCTTATAATGGGTTTGCTTAGCTGTTCTTCTTCAATTTTGTAGATTTCACTTAGCTTAGCGTCTAACAGTTTTTTTGCAGTCTTTGCACTTTCCTCGTTCATGCAGGTTATTGTCATTATATCTTTATTGCTGGTATCAATTTTTTTTTGTCTTAATCAATTTTTCTCTAATTAGATAGTGGAAAACTTTTTCTTTTATTGTCGATGTTTCGCCTTTGTCTTTTCTTCTTATTATGATTTTCGGTACCTTTTTGATTTGCATTATAGGTATCGCCCTGAACGTAATATCAACATATGTTTCTTTGAATGTACGTGGTCGTTCTTTTCTTTTGTTATAATTTCGTTTAGTAGTTGATTTTTATGTTTCAATTCCATGTTTAGTTCCTTAAGCAACTGATTCTCAACTTTTAATGCACTTACAATTTGGTCCTTATCTTCATATATGGTTTCATTTAACTGAGAGTTATCAATTCGCATTTTATCTTGTTGTAGGAGCTCTTCGTAGTTGGTTTTCAGGCTACAGTATTCTTTTTTCATCAATCTATAGTTTTTACTAAGGTTCTGTATTGCAATTTGTTTTGCTTGAATATCATCGTTTAGTTTCATAAACACAACACGTGTATTATCTTGATTCGAGGGTAGGTTCACATCATATTTATCACAGATCACTAGTGCACTGTTCAAATACCTTACATTTTCAATTTTTTTCCTATTAAAGTCACTTTTATAATAAACTTTACTACATAATATACAAATTACTGTTTTATTCACTTTAGTTGGGTGACATTGATAGTATATATCAGGAGGGACTGCCTCAGGAGGCAGCCCGCCTGATGCCATCTTTTATTATTTTTCAGAGTAGATAATTCTTTCTTGTTTGTTTTTACAGTTTTTTTCGGGAAAATTTTATATTCAGAACTTAGAGATGTTTTTTTAAGCTTTAATGTATTATTATCTATTGGAATTATAGCATGATATTGCAAAGTGCCTGGAATGGATTTAGCCTTATCCAATCTTGGTTTTAGGTTTAAAAAAGTTTCACCATACAATAATTTACTGCTATAAAAAACTTTAGTTTCTTTGCAGTAATTTTCAGCCCAATTATACAGCTGGCGTTAACTTCTGGCGTTAGAATGTGATTATTAGCAGATATTTGTAGACTCGCACGTTTCGCACCTCTTTTTAGATTCGCGCCAATACTATCGCACGCACCTTTGCCATGGGCTGTGGCATAAAAATGCCACTCAGCTTTAACTCCAAAATCTTTTTGACTTATTTTTAGAATGCTGACCAGCTCTATCAGTCAAATAGTAAACTTTCTTGAAATCGAAATTAATATCAAGGTAAGATATCACAATTTTTTGATACTCATAAACGGCTATGGTATCATGATTTAGATTGTCGGAAACGGTAGCAATGCTTACATGCTTAAGTTCATCATCATGCTTACAGTAGACTCCAACTGTAAAAATTGATCCCTGATTGTTATTTCAGTAAAAGGATTGCGTAGAATGTTGTGTTACAAAAGCATAATTTTCTGCGAAATCGCGGCACACGAGAAATTCTCCTTCTTGGAGATTGATTTTTTACATTACTTACCAAAAGTGATTGTTTTTTAGCGAAAAAATCATGAGTTTTCAATTTCATTAATTTTTCATCCAGCATATCCATGAATTCGTACACATTTACAGTTTTCGAAGCTATTGTGCATCTATCTGTTTGAAACCATGATTGATAATTAATTTCAAAAATATCATTTTTAAGAAAACATTCAAGCAAATGTTTTCGGAATATAGACATATTGGGGCATACTAAACAGTCACCCAAATAGCATCGATCGTGTGCATCATTATACAATAGCTTGGATGCAATCATGGTAGTTTTTAAGAGGCAATTCAGTGTCTTTAGTTAAATTTTCAATATCCATAGAACTTAGCATGAGCTTTACATTTTCATGATGCACACAGACGCATACATTATGTGTGCCGCTACTTCCAGCTAAAACAATGTGCTGGCCTTAATTTTGTGAATTTAGTAAAACCAACTTTAACATGTTCATTTTCTGTTTTATATAAATTATACAGTACATTTAAATTACCAAGTAGTAATCTTTTTTGGATATGTTCTCTTTTGCCATTACTCTGTTTAATAGATATATAATCTTTTAAACCTGGTATGATTCTACTTATATCATCCCTCTTATAAAAGGTTTTTACAGAATTTACTGTATCAGCTGGGTGTAGTTTGCCACTTTTCTTAGCAGGTATTGAAAATACTCCACTACTCGCTACTAAATTTATCGCTTCGCGGGCTTCTCGTTCAGTGCAACTGAATTCTCGTATTAAATCCCTACGAGACCAAAATTTAGTTATTTTTGGTTAAATTTAGAGTTAATAATTGAATTTTCTCTTCATTATTGGTTGATTCTAAAAATTTTTTCTTTATTTTTTCGAGAACCGTTATACCAGTTTTGTGATATTCATCATCACACATTGTTTTAGCTTTTTTAGCATCAGGTGGGGATAAGTTAGATTTCTGTGCATAAAGTTGGCGTCGAAAACTGGAACATATTTTTGCTTTTTCCGGTATGAGTGGATAGGCACTTCTGAACGGCGTTGGAAAATTAGGCAAGCTGCGCAGATGACAATCGTAATGAAATCCAAGACTAACTTGTATTGAAAAGTATTCGAAAAAATTCGAAGAGGAAAAAGATCAATAGTTACCGTACTTATATAACTTCGTCGTGGGTTAAAAAGTATGAAAGCCATCTATCGAATGAATAATAAATAATTCCGTGTCGCGCATCGTACCGCCTGGTACCGCGCGGCTCCGCGCGCCGAAAAAGCGCTGCGTCTATTCTTTCGGCTTCTATTTCTCATGGAAAACATCTCGAGCACATTGTGGAAAATATCAATTCCTATATAAAAAATGCTCAGCTTTCGATCTATAGGTCAACAAAAAAAATAAAGCTATACTTTTTGGGATATAACACGTTTTATACTTTTTAAAGGTGAAAATGGAAAATTTTGGGAAAACAGCCTACACCATTCGGAAGCTGAGGAAAAAATACGTCGAAAACCCTTATCACATAATTTTTTTAAATGCATTGTGATATCGCAAACACGAGTTAGAAACAGCATGTTTCGACGCTCGCGCGCCGCGCTGGGGTAGTTGACGTGAAACGCCTCATATATATATATATGTAAAACGCAAAAGCAACAAAAATAAGAAAAAATGTTACCCTTCAAAGATGATTCTATATAATCCATGGAGTGATTGCCAATTTGTTCGGGATTTTAAAACAATCTTTCACTAATGTATTTAGACCTCAAAGTACTAAATAATTATTAGAAAAAATATGGCAGATGGTAAAGAAAGTGGCTAGAAAAATTAAATAAATAACCAAACAGTAACCTCCAAACCCACAAACCTCGAACCCATCGATGCCAAATCCACATACCCATTGTTCCCGAATCCACAAAGCCACAAACACGAAATCCATATACCCAAAACCCGTAACCCAATAACCCGTAGCTTCCAAACCCATAGATCCCAAATAAGACACCGCACATTCACAAATCCACAAACCCATTCATCTCAAATCCACAAACTCATAAAGCTTTAAATTCACAAACCCCAAATGCACAAACCTCAAACCAACAAACACGCTAATTCGGAAATTCCAGCCTCACAACCCCCAAACACAGTAATCGAAGACCCCAAACACATAAATTTCATACTTAAACCCATATACACCAAACGTCGAAAATACAAATCTTAAACTCAAATCCACAAACTTAGGAATCCAAATCTACAAACCCCAAATCCAAAACGCAAATTCACGAACCTTAAATCCCATATCCCTAAATCGACTAACCCTTCGATTCCAAATTCAGAAAACTCCATACTGACAAACCCAAAATCCTTAAACCCACAAACTTCTACCCACAAACCCCAAAAACACAATTCTCAATTCCACAAACCCAACCCTAAACCGACAAACCTACAAATTCACAAACCCCAAACCCACGCACCCAAAGCTACAAACCTTAAACCCATCAATCCCAAATTAACAAACTCATAGATCCCACACTTAAATCTAGGGACATTAAACCCTCGAAATCCAAATCCTCAAACACAGCCCAACCCCCCACACACCATCTTCAAACCTTTAATTCTCATATTTAAATCCACAAATCCCAAACTAGTAAATCCGGAAATTACAAACCCAACATATACATCGCAAACCCATAGATCCAAAATCCGCAAACCTTAAATTCACAAATCCACGAACTTCAAATCTATTATTACCAAATCCACAAACCGAGAACGACTGAGCGCGAGGTAATATACGCCGCGATCGTTGTGTTAGTGCTCTGCGCACACTTACGTGCAAACTACGAGAGAGCGACCGCACTCGGTGTACGACGCACACACGTGAATGAGCGTGAGAGAGGGAGCAGACTACACAATAGCGTCGTCTGCGCATTTGCCGTGCGTACTTGCCGGTTACAAATTGCCGGTAAGTTCAACTTTGAGAATCACCTTGGCGACGGTGACGAGCAACACGAGAACGCCTAAAGGATGCCGCGCTCCAGGTACGACGAGCCTGGAGGAGCGGTTACGCGTTATTACTTCACGGCGCGGTAGAAATGCATGCACGCTTACCTTTACGTCGATTACGGGCGAATACTCTCAATTCCAATAAAAGGCAAGTCGACTCCGTTGGTAGGCAGGCGGCGGTGAACACACGAAGCGAGGCGAAGCTTTTTCTCATGAATAAAGATGAATTATGTACGACAGCTGATACAAGCCTGTCGCAATATTTCTCGCACTAACTTCTCGAACTATCACGATAGTTTTCGCTAGGCACTCTAACTTTTCACGGCAATAATCTTAGAGTAGTCTCGGCATAATAATAAGTAGTGTCGATTCAAAAGATTTCCGAAAAAGCAATAAAAATCGCGTCTTTCCTCTATCAACTGATTTTCACGAGTGCTATTAAAATGGCTGCGTCCATCCGCCGATGTCTGCTAGTCCTCACGCGTCATCTCGCGTTCGCATAACCGAAGCGTCGCGACCACAGTTTACCTCCGACTTCGGTACGGCTGGCCGTGACAAATCATATAAATAAATTATTATTGCTAGAAGATGTATCTTGTGAAGATTTTGGATTACCGAATCTGATCCTATTATAAAAGATATAAAATATGATAGTAAAATAACTTCAATCAGTAAAGAAATTTTCGAAGATATGTTTACAAAATAATGCTATTGTTATGTTAATATGAAATTTATGTGTATATGAAGGTTTGTGTAACGGTACTAGACTTAAAATAACCAAATTATTTAAGTAAAATATTAAAGCCGAAATATTAATAGGAGAAAAAGTCTATAATAAAATTTTTATTCCAAGAATCACATTAAATACAGGAGAATCTCTTTCATTGCTTTTATTCTTTATAGTAAACAGTTTCCACTAACATTAGCATTTTGCATGACCATTAATAAATCTGAGGGACAAAGTTTTGATTATGTAGGATTATACATAAAAAAACAATTCTCACATGGTCAATTAAATGTTGTTTTATCAAAGTGTAAAAACCCAAAGAACATATGTATACAAAATAATTTAGAAAATTCGTCAGAAATTGAAAAAATTGTTTGGAAAGAAATTCTTGATGATCGAAAGGAAATTTAGTTATATAAGTAAATATAATCATACTCTTATACATTCAACAAAACTAAATTTCACAATATGCGCCATATTAGCATAAAATAAAGGAAAAATTGTTCAAATGATGTTATAGGAGCTTATAAGATGTTAAATCAATACCTAAATTGAAAATTAAATTTAAGTTTCAATTTGATACATACTGCAATAAAAATAAAATCAAACAAACGATATTAAAATAAGACTTTTTAACGTGAATGTAATCTTATATATTCAAGAAAAGATTTTCAATTATTCAAATGATGTTATAAGCAATCTTAATTAATGGCTAAATAAGAATTGTACATAAAATTTATTTCAGTACCAATTTCAAATCAAAATGTTAATCGTGAATGTATTCTTATAAAGTCACACAATAATATATATAATATAAGTATAAAATATAAGAAAAATTGTTTACATGGTGTTATAAGAGATCTTACACGGTAGCAATCCAAAATTGCATATATTTTTAAATCTGGATTAGGCCTACTGGGGATACCACTAAAAAACGCGTCCATCTATTTACCTCTTGGGTAATGTGGGAAAGATAGAACGCAGTGAATGAACACAAATTTGGGGGTTGACGAGCGGAGCGAGTAGAGGGGTACCCCCCTAGTGTATATATACTAGGGGACTTCGCCCACTGCTCGATCCGCTCAACCACTCTCATGTTGTTTTTAATTTTGGATTTAAGTAAACGATTACATCAATTTTCAAGTTGAAAAGTGGAGTTATAATTGTTTTGAAATCACTTATTTCTGAAGAAATCAATTATTTATCAATTTCATTTTTTTGTTACCCAACCCAACCCAAAAGAAAAACCAAATCGTAAAATGAGCAAAATTTGTTTAAATAAATTTTTCCACTATTGGGTGATGAAAGGTAGATTGATAAAATCAAGTCGATTAGAAGGGAGAAATCAAGATACCCAACCCCAGTCTAGGGTTGGCGGAAATGGTCAACCAAACGTCGCACAGTCACTTTGAAATTCTTTTTAGGGGTAGATTTTGTATACTAATCGAGACAGTTCCTTGTGTAAAAGAATTGATCCATAAATTGCGGAGATATTGGAGGTTAAAATTTTCTTCACATTTTTTTTTAAATCGCCATTTCTCGAGAACGGCTCTACGTATCTGAATGTGATATATAGTATTCTAAAGAGAATTAAATTACTTATATTTTAGAAAAAAATTCATTTTTGAGCTACCGTGGTTCTTTTGTTATTAACAAAAACTTAAAAATTGAAAAAACGAGTTTTGTATGTTCATTCATTACGAGAGTAAAATTGTCTTAGTCGCTTCAAAATTCATTATAGAGGTAAATTGTTGATAGTTCTCGACTCAGTTCTTTGGGAAAACTGATTGGTTCACAAATTTTCTTTATTTCCGCCCAATGTACGACGCGATACCGTTGGTCGTGAACTTAAAGAAGAAGAGTTTGATGATGAATCCTTTATCAGAGTTTGTATTTGTGATTGTTTTCCATTGTGAACACTTATACAAGAATTAATAGTTACTTGTTGCATTATGGCGCGTCAATAGCTTATTTCGGTTTCTATATTAAAATTAGATTTAGCTGACGGAAGTGGGAGTTTAGTAGGTATAGTTGCTCCTGGCTCATCGATGCTAGATTGTTTACAACGGAATCGAAAAGGCTGGATCGACGAAGCCCTACACGCGGGGTCAATGCGGGGCCCGCATGTTCCCCAAGGTGTAGTTATGCATTCTTCAATTCCTCGGATAAAAAAATGCAGTATACAATAAAACATATATGAATTAAAACCAAATGCTCAAAACAGTTACATCTGTTCATATAGTGATAGAGGCAGGTGATGGGACAGGTGGTGGAGCACGTGGTGGGGAAGCGGTGGAGGATGGTGGGGCAAAATTCTCACTATATCTATATAATATACGGATATATATTTATATATATATATATATACAAGAGGATAGATCGAGAGATCAGATCGGATTCACTCTCGTGCACTCGCACTATGAGCATCTAAGAATCTTTTGATTTTGAGATTGAGGTTTTCACCGATCTATGAGAACACCTATTCGGTGCATCAATAGAGGAAAGTTGGATTGGATTAATTATCTGCCCCTCTCAGGGGAATCACATACCTAAATCATCATTCGCCGCTCTCAAACAAACCACAAATACGACATCAACAACCGTGAAAGAGTAGCAACCGAGGCGGGGGCCTCTGAGGCCACCATGGATGACGAAATCTCCAACAACATGGAGATTACAGACGACGCATCTCAAACTGCGAAGCGTGATAACCCGGACAAAAACGAAGATGGCTTCAGCTTGGCTTCTTTGAAAAAAAAGAAGAAGGTCAGGACGTCAAGGACTCCAACAACAGGCAGCCACAGCAGCAAAACAACCAACACAAGTAAGTGAAAGACACACTATTCTGTTGAGACCCTTGCAAAAAAAAAAACAACAAATTATTTGAGTCACTTGCCAAAAACGATACAGAAAAAACAGTCCAGTCCGGTTATATGACAGACGAGACAATAGATAATAACGTGAAAGACCCAAAATTAAAAAAGTAGTGATTAAACCTGTCACAGTTAAAGTAGATGAGTTAAATTTCCCTTACAAAATCCTAAAAACCATCCTAAAGAAACTTAAGTTTCCATCGATGTTCCAAACCATTGACAGCACCCACATGCCAGTGGGGGTCAACACACTACAGGATTACCGGTTGTTGCTTAAGGGACTGGAAGATATGAAATTCCAATACTCTTTGAGTCGACCTGCGGACTCATTCCCCCCTGCTAAAATAGTAAATTGGAAAGGTATAAGAAACCTATACAATGCTTTAACTGCCAGGAATTTAATCACGTCTTCAAATTCTGTCATATGCTACCCAAATGCGTCAAATGCGGAGAAGTACATAAATCCACTGACTGCCAAGTGGACTTCTCTGAAAAACCAAATAACATCAAATGCGCTATCTGTGGTGGATATCACACGGCTTACCAGGGCTGCCCAAAATATGTACGGCAGCATGAATTAAAATGTATTAAAAAAAAAGGACACAAAAACTAGCATTTGCTAAGCTCACCCAGCAACCAAGAACAAATGCTAAGCCTACACAACGTGACAAAACGTACGGACCTAGATCACAACCAATACAAAGACAGCAAACTCAACAACATAATTTTAACGCTAACACCAATTACGAACGTGATAACCACGCAAACACCATAAATGAACATAATAAACGAGGTAATACAACTAACACTTGAAATCACAACAGGTATACTATCACTTCAAGACGCCCCACTTCAAACAGCTAATCTAATAAAACAACTATTCTCTTCAGCCCTCAAAAATGTTAGCAATGGCGTAGAAAAATAAACACTTAAAAATTTATGCATGGAATGCGTGCAACGGACTGTACGCTAAGAGACTTGAATTAGAATCTATCTTAATAAATAACAAAATAGATATCTGCCTAATAAGTGAAACCTTAATTAAAGATAAACAAAGCTTCAAATCAAAAAATTATAAAACATATAAAAACAACACTAGTAGGAACACGGCTATTCTCATTAGAAACGACCTCAGTCATTACGTAATTCCAATTGAGTTCGAAAAACTAGAAGCCACGGCTATAAAAATTAAAACGCGAGGCCAAGAAGTAGCAATAATATCTACATATACTCCCCCACAGTAAAATTCAACAAAGTAGACTACACCAAAATCTTTAAAATAGTTTCGGTCGTTATTGCAGCCGGCGATTTCAATGGAAAACACACCATATGGAGCAGTAGATCCATTACCGCACTCGGTAAAAAACCAATTTTGCTTTAAAAATGACTTTGAGAGCGGTGTTTGGCTCAGCCGTGATGAAAACACGACAAACAACTATTGGTAGTAAGAATACCTTTTGGTGTTTCTTTTTGGTAAGGAAGATGGGACATAAATATGTTAGCAGATTATTGTTGATCGTTGAAACGAGATCTACCATCAACATCGAAAAAGCGGTAGCGTAATCCACTTCGTAGATCATTTGACAATAAAATAATTCGTTATCATAAAAAGAGTAATCGGATTGAAATTTTTATGGGTATTTTATTGAATTGCATATACTTCTAACAAAGTTCAATGTACCTAACTAAGGGTTTAAGCGTTTAGGGTTCGGTTTAGCGTTTAAGAGTTTAGGGTTTAAGGGATTAGGGTTTAAAGGCTTAGGGTTTAGAATTTAATGCATTTTTCTGACGTTTCCGGCCACTCAGCCATGGGGTCAAACGTACCACGGATTCGGATTCAGCGACCCCAAAAACATATGTATGTACTGTTAAACCTTGGTTGCCGTTAATTTTGTAGATTTGACCTTGACATGACCTTGACCCTGAGGTGATCGGGTCGAACCGATCACGGATTCGGATTCAGCGACTCCAAAAACATATAACTACCATGGTCAAGTTTTTCGGACTTTCAATTTTTTTTTTTGGGGGAGCTTTGTAATTTACCACATTGTGTTTTGTCGTTTAAAATGTACAGCGAATCGTTTGTGTCTTCTACAAGACTTTCTATAGAATCAAAAATCCCGTGTTGAAAATAATATTCGCTTTTACCTGCGTATGCTGCAAGTAGCAGTCTATCTTGACGACGAAGATGTAAAGTAGTGCATTGAAGATGAATTTCAGATAGCCCGACCAACCATCTATCGTATAACTCCATCTCCTTTGGTAATCGTGTTGAAAAATTTGTTGTAATGTTGAACAGATAATACAACACACTACTGTTACTGGGTAATACAATATTAAATTCGTTTCCATTCATACTATAATTGATTTTGTAATTCCTTAGTTATAACCCAAGAATTAAATTTGTCGGGGTACCCAACCCAACTTACGAAAAATTAGTTATTTACTACCATTCAACAAAACTATTACAATAAATATACGAAAACTTAATTGTTTATTAAAAAATACAGTTACTCAGATTGAAAGAAAAATTCTTATTAGGCAATAAGGAATTGAGATGGTTTTATTCATAGTCGTAGCATCGTTTGTTTTGATTAGGCTTAGCCCAAGCGCCCACAATTCCATGAAATACATATCGGTTTTGTATAATTTGTTATGTTTGCTTACCGTGTGCAAAGCAATACGTTTATATATATTTAGACGGAGCGTGCACAAAGCACGTGCTTTGCCCGCGCTCTGATCTGAGTGTATAAATATATTGCGCATTGAAAACAAGCATGAGCAGCAGTGTTTTGCGCACACTGTGTTAAAAAAATTGTTTTTCAATTTTTTAATTTGTAGTTTTATCTCCAGAGGACGTCAAAAAATGGCATGTAAAAAAAAGCGTGCCTCATTACGAACAGTTAATCTCAGGACTGGTAAATCTGAAACAAAAAATTCCAACGACATTTTAAAGGGGAAGTGCTCTTATATAGGAATTCACCACCTTATGTAAAAGAACGATATAAAAAAAATTTTTATTGATGGAGTGTGCAAAACTCGACTTTTCAGGCTTGTTTTGCGTGCGCAAAGTGGCTCTTTTACACACAGCGTGCGCAAAACGTGTGACCAAAAAGGGTCATTATTGCACGGGTGTTTTTGTCACCCCCGTTTCGCTCGGGCGACAAACTACACCCGTGCGAGAATGACCCACTTTGCACACTTGTATCGAAAATAACTATTTCGACTTTTGAAAAAAAGTTTAAAAAATCGTCCTTTTTTCACCTTTTCTTCCCTACTAAAAATTTTTTTTTTATCGTTTTTTACATAAGATGGTGAATTTCTATGTAAGAACACTTCGTCTTTAAAATGTCTTTGGAATTTCTTGTTTGAGATTTATCAATCCTGAGATGAACTGTCCGCAATGAGGTACGGCTTTTTTTTAGACGCCAACTTTGACGCCCTCTGGAGATGAAACTACAAATTAAAAAAAAAATTTTTTGTAAACATGAACACTAAAATGATAATATAAAAAAATTTGTAATGATATCTAATAAAGATACCGAGAAAAAAAATATTTAAATTTCTTGTTTTTTTTCACCGCTATAGGGTGTACTAGTACCTTAACTGAATTGTGTGACGACATCATCTCCTGACAAGCCTCGCTCATCGCTACATACTCGGCCGGACATGTTGCTAGTGCAACTCCAGTTTGTTTATGCGTCCTCCAAGCAAGAACATCTCCAAACATTTTAATTACAAATCCACACGTAGTCAGTGAGTTTTTGCAATCCGACAAACTAGCATCCAAGTAACCTACTAAACCATTTGTCTTTGCTCTATAAGTTAACCCATAGTGTTTAGAACCAGACAATATTGTATTACTCGTTTTGCCATATTCCATTTATGATCTATAGGATCAATCTGATGACTGCTCAAAACATTTACTGCGTAAGAACTATCTGGTCTTGTACAATTTACCAGTTATAGCAATAAGCCTACTACTTCTCTGAATAGTATGTTAGGAACTGACACCAAATTGTTTTCGTCCTGCTTTCTGAGTTTTCTTTTCCTGTTGGCTACCTGACTCGTCACCATGGGTGTGGCTACAGAATGGGTATTTTCAAACCCAAATTTCTTTAGCATGTTTGTTATGAATTTCTCTTGAGTCAAAATTAATATTTGACTCCTCTCATCTCGCTCTATCTTTATTCCCAAAAACTCTTTTGGCTAATCAAGATTTTTAATTATAAATGACTCATTTAACTTATTTATGATGCATTTAATTTCACACAGTCACGCAGCAAATTATCCGATCGACGCTTCGTCGTTCGCCAACGTCATTTTATTCAAACCAACTGTCCAGCTATTGTAGAGGGACTATATACGCGAGGATTGGGCTTTCCCTTACCATCAGGCCCATTGCCGTTAAATTAGCATGAGTTTTTTATAATTAGAACGACAATAAGCCCGATTAGGAGCATGCGCAACCATTCAACTAATCGCTGTCAAATTTCTCACTCAGCACTTCTTTTCTTCTCTTTCGCTCTCGAATTATTTTCAATGTACGCTCTCTCTCTGTCTCTCTCTCTTACTCTTATAAAATTATTGTTGCCATGCGTTCTCCCTTACGCTCATAGCCTGGCCTTTGTTATTGGTGCGCTCTCTCTCACTCTTGCAGGCTAGCGCGTACCATCAACACGTCCCTCTTCTCTTGTCCCGCACGCCGACAGTTGCGCGGCGTATAGCACACGCCGGCTACCGTTGACTGCTAGATGCTCTCTCTCTCTCTCTGCCATGGCGATAGTTTCTATGATGCCTGTGGTTGCAGTGCCTGGTTACAATGCTCTCCGAACAAGCCTCCTTTCGATTCGCTGATACTCGTTTCAGTCAATGTCGCACATTCCGCTTCGAAAATTTCAACCCTGCCTTTCGCTTTCTCACACTTAACGCTATTCTCCTGAATAGCATCCTCTCCCCCGCCTAAATTTTTTATACTCTTCTTCGATCCTCGATCATCCTCTTCGGAAGTCGTCGCACAAGACTTCAATCTCCTTTCACCCGAAGCCGTTACAGAAAACTCCATTTCTGCTTCACTCGAACTCGTTACACAACACTTCACTCTTCTCTCTCCCGAAATCGTTACACAAAATTCGAACTCTTCCTCACTCGAAGTCGTCACACAAGTCTTCATTTTCCTCTCTGCTGGAGTCGTTACACCGAACTCCCATGTACTCTTACTCGAAGCCGTAACACAAGACTTCACTTCCTGGAGTCATTACATCATCCCTTATCTGGAGTCATTACATCAAACTCTAACTCACTCGAAGCCGTACCACAAGACTTCATTTTACTCTCTACTCGAGCCGTCACACAAGGCTCACTCGAAACCATTTCTGAAGTCGTCATACAAAACTCCAACTCTTCCCTCGAACTCTCTCTCCTCTTTCATACTTGGCCTTGATCCCCCCTGTAAATCAGGTTGGGCTCGACCCCTTGCACCACCTGTTTCATCTTTACTTCTTCCGCTTGGTCCTCAATTAAGCCTTCGCAGACTGCTGGAGCCTTCACCGCATCCTTGCTGCCCCAATTATCTAAGGCTTGCACTAGATCGACACAATCTGGGCACGTGCAAAGCACTACTCCTACTGTTCTACAGCTCTGGCAGGCGATAGTGTTAGAAATGTTCTGTCGTCGACTCAAATACTGTCGAAACGAGTGGCCTGGTTGCTGGCAGGAATTGCACATTCGCCTCGGACATTCTACTGCTCACTGTTCCTCTGACTAGCAAATGAAGCACGTTTGAATGAATAGCTTGCTATTACTAGTCGTCGTCGTCTCAGCTTCCTCCACCAACTTCTCTCGTTTCTTCTTTCACTTCTTCGACCGTTTGCTCGTATAATCCTCACTCTCTTCCGATAATGCCTTAGTCGATGCGACTTTAGGAGACGCTCAGACAGAATCAAGCTTGTCAATGTTTGAGCTTCGGAAAGAACACGATTTGAAAGAATCCGTCTGTCCCCCCGAATCTCGAGTACTCCAGCTCTTGAATGCCTTCCTAGCAGCGCGACCACTGTGATCCACGAGGTATCGGTCTTTCCGAAAATTTTCCCGAGATACTCTCCTCCAGGAGCAACTGTCTTCGTGATCTATTAAACTCGACGATGCCGAGCTATTTACACTCGAGAAACTTGAACCAGTTGGACTGACGACTCTACTCAAAATCCTAGCACTTGATGATCGAAGCTGTCGAGCCCATTCACAGCGATTTTTGCATCGTCGCTTCTCTGGCGTCAATTCCCTTGCGTTGGTATATCGAAATGCTTGTCATGGTTTAAATAATTCTGATGCGTAAGAGTATCTTAGATTGTAGCATTTCGAACTGATCTGCCTACTCCGTTCTGAATACGCACTTCCTCGAAATGGTTCTCGACGAATGGTGCCGACGTGTGAACCAGGGGGTTCGTCATACCTATCCGTAAGCGATGAAGTTGTATACCATTTTTCTTCTGAAAAGTGTCCTGAAGTAGGTGACGATCGTGAGGAAGCCATGCTCACGCTCGACTCTTAGTACGAATCTGCTAAGAAAACTACTCTCGAATTCCAAATCAAGGCAGTCATCCGATTCAGTTTTAACACAATTACTTCCTTCTATTTCCGCGATCCACGAATCTTCCGCCTCGATTTATATTACTCTCCTCTACGTAGTATTGCACTCTTCTTGACATTCAGCACTCTCCACGATGCTTCACAACTCCAAATTCGAAACGGCTTCCTGCAATTTTTAAGAAAAAAATACCTCGAAAATTCATCAACTCGAGTTGTCTCGACCTCAAACAACTCCGCCGTTGTTGCTAACGTGTGCGTAGGCCCATGCTGAGCGCCATTTGTAACGTTGTACTTGCTTGCACACCTCGAGTAGTTGTATTTTTATTTGACAATCCTCAGCAAGTACTATCGCTACTATTTTTCTTCGTCTACTCACTAAAACGGAGCCATGCCACGGCTTGCGATTCCTATCTCGTTTGAGGAGGTAGCACGCAAAAGCAACAAGGCTGACACACTCGCTAATAAAACTACACAATCTATGATAACTAAGTATTTATTTAGATATTCAATATTATTTGATATCCGTTAATACAAAATGGCATCTATTCACACTAATACCATACACTGCTGACTCACTTCAACACCTTGAACCTCGAAGACTGCAGACGTCAGTACCTGGAACCTAAAAGCACAGAACCTCGACTTCTCGAAAAGCGACCTTCAAACCCCTCCAACAATCTCGACCCAAGCTGCAATGAATACAAACTCTACACACGCAACACACTCTTACTCTTTATTTTCACTATACTCTGTGGCTGTGGAACTTCTCTTTTCTTGCTGCAGACGACTGCAATAGACCCGATTAGAAGCATGCGCGACCATTCAACTAATCCCTGTTAAATTTGTGACTCAGCACTTCTTTTCTTCTCTCTCGCTCTCGTACTATTTGCAATGTACGCTCTCTCTCTCCCTCTCTCCCCGCGCTGCCTACGCGATCGTGCTCCACGTCGCGCAATACTCCGATGCACGGGCACCGTGACAACATACGCATATATAAAAAATAAAAAATTTAATGTAAATATTGCATTAAGCTTAATTTTTACTTTACTAGTAAAAATTGCTCACAAAAGAATATTATAAGCAAAAACAAACATGTGCTTGTTTTAAATATTGTTATTATAAAATATTGTGAAAATACACAGTTAAAACGTAGTTGATTAGTATCTTCGCCATTAAGGCAGTCTTACACCTATAAATTTGAAAAAAATCAAAATTTTTTTTTATTCGATTTGTTGATTCTATATATCATTCTAAACTTGTAAAAAAAGTAAGAGTGACATATTTGAAAAATTACCGAAGATCTAAGCAAAAATGTCAGTAAACTTGTATAGGAAGGTGTCACCAGTTTCTACCAATTTAGGTCTTATCACGCAAACGTAAGCCACATCAAGAACCAATTTTTTACAACCAATTTTACGGCTAAAGAAAAAAAAAACTTAATATTTTAAAATGTTATTTCAAATTTATAAAAATAGTTTTTAATTAATTTTCTGATAAGATATTAAACTGAGAAAATACGTTAACTGATTTAATGTTTATATATTTTATACATATATACGTAATCTAAACACACACAAAAATTTTAAATAAGATTTGGCGACTACTTGATCTTTTAGACTACTTGATGGATTTTCATCAGATAGAGTGCATTTTACTTGTAATCCATCCACCTATGGTACGAAGCTCTGGATTTCTAAAATTTTTTGATTAAGTATTTTTTTTATCCAAAAACCATGTAAATTATCAAAATTAACAACAAAATAATAGTTTTGTTGCATAAAAACATATTTAATAAAAAAATTTTAAAAATCCAAAGCTTCGTACCATAGGTGGGTGTATTACAAATAATTTGCACTCGACCCCATGAAAATCCATCAAGTAGTCTAAAAAAAAAGTTACGCCAAACTTTTTTCTAGAAAGGACTATATTTCAGGACCAAAAGGATCAAAGGATCTTTATTTGTCAGATTGTCCAAAAATAGTTATACTAATAGTACATAATTTTTTTTTATCGGTAATAATATTTTGTTTTATTTTTTCAGGTAATTTTAGCCTGAGTGGCCTATAGGTATAAGACCGTCTTAAGCAAAAATCAACTTCTTTCTGAAAATAAATACATTCTATGCATAAAAGTAGTTAAAATTGTATTATTTTATATGAAACTAATAAAAACTGTGAATGAAAACAAAGTATCACTAGGATTAATAGAGAATTTGTAAAATGTTTCTATAGTTATGGGACGGCAGAATTGTTAATAATTTGTTCATTTTTTAAATAAAGTGAGTAAAAAATATATTTTTACGGCTTCTAACACCTTAAAGCGATTAATTTCGTTTGGGTTTTATGTTTGAAACATGTAAAAAGAGTTCTGACTGATTATCACATTAATTTTCGAGACTTACAGTACTTATCCCGTGTAACAACTAGGTGTTTCTATAGTTTTGGGACCCACTGTATCATCAGCAATTTCTCCATACAGAAAGGCTGTTTCTACATCGAGTTGTTTTAAGTGTAACTTGTTTTTGTTAGCAATAGCAAGAAAAGATCTAACCAATGGTAATTTAGAAACTGGCGCATATGTTTCTCTCAATTCATAGTTATTTTTATCTTTAAAAACCCTTATATTTAACCTAGCTTTATATTTGACGTTACCTGCCTCATCTATCTTTCGTTTAAAAATCCACCTTGAATCCGAAACATTACTCTTAGCCTTTCACATTAATAAACTTTCTCTTTTTACAACCTCAAATACTCCCTTGTTTTCAAGTGAATTGAATTCTGATTCTACTGCCCATTTCAAATTTTCTCCCTCTGCTGAGTTAATTGCTTCTCGATAAGTTTGGGGATCTCCCTGTATTTTGGCAAGTAACACATAATACGCTACATCTCTATTTTTTACTTCTGATTCAGATTCACTATCTAACTCTAAAAGTACCTCTGATCTCGCCATTGTATAATAAATTTCTGTCACATCAGGTTTATTATTTTTCTTAGTACTAGTCAACTCCAATTTGTTAGCAAGATTTGTACCTCCAATTTTTATTTTTCTATAAACTTTGTTATCCAGAAATTTCACATGTCTACGTTCATACAGTTTCTTTTCCTCAGAAATATAGATAATGAAACCAGTGTGCTTGTAACCCACCATAAATCCCCTCAAGGCCTGCTCTCTGAATTTATAGGTAACGATCCTAGGAATTTTAAATATGCTAACACACTCAAAGCATTTAAGTTGATTCAAGTCTAGTCTGAAAGTCAGAACCAATACTGTCAAGGGTATTTTCATATCTATGGATCTAGGGGGTGTTCTATTGTACCCATACACAGCTGTTTTTATCGCTAAGTCCCACATGTTGGACGGTAAGCCTGAATCGTTCATCATCGACATAACTTTTGTGTCCAAAGTACGATTAAACCTTTCCGCCACCCTATTGTGTTCTGAAGTGTCAGGACACGCAAGTTGTAACTCGGCTCCCGCTGTCTCATTTCCATTTATTTCTTTTCATACTTTAATTGTTTCTTTACAACTGAATTCTGTTCCCTGATCTGTTCTTAAATAACAAACTTTATTGTCCGAGCCTATTATATCTCATGCTTGCAACGCATGCTTTAAAATATTCTGGCACTTCAAATTTATGTTTCATCGGATAGGCCAGTGCCACTCAAGAATGATCATCGGCAAAAATAACTACGAATTTATAACCGCTAGGATGAGATTGAGGGCTAACTGCTCCCATTGTATCCGTGTATATTACTTGAAGAGGTTTTTCTGCTCTTACCCGTGAGGTACTAAAAGTCAGTTTAATGCTTTTAGTTATTAGACAAACTTTACATTCTTCAATTTTATTTTCAGACTTAACATCCTCTTCAGTTAATACATTTGGATTTTGTTTCGCAAATTCCATTAAATATTTTTGAGATACATGGCCTTACCACCTGTGCCATTTTATTGCCTTAATACTTTCTATTTCATCAATATTTTCATCGCCTATTTCATTACTTTCATCAAATTCTATATCTTTTGGCTCGAAATTAACATTGTGTACTTTACTGTTGTCACCAGTGGACACAAGATCTGAACTTTTGACATTTTCATTGTCTTTCTTAGCAGTTTCTAACTCGCTCGGTTGACTGACTTCTCTTGAATTCAATTTAGATTTAGTTCTCATACTAATGAAAGCGTTTGATTTATATTTTTCTTTAATCTCATGTTTGTTCTTTATAAC
Organism: Torymus tubicola; assembly: GCA_035583055.1. Lineage (NCBI taxonomy): Eukaryota > Metazoa > Arthropoda > Insecta > Hymenoptera > Torymidae > Torymus > Torymus tubicola. The sequence goes on from JAWWEQ010017224.1 coordinate 24,507, forward strand.
TTTTAATTTTATATTCCTGAAAGGAGTTCTGTATACTCCAGGCACTAACCTCTCTTTAGTCGAAGGATCATAAATATTAATCTTTTTATTATCTAAATAAATTTGTAATCCCTGATCAACAAATTGTCTCAGAGACAACAAATTTTCTGACAATTCTTTCGAGTACAGAAAATCCTTCAGTACAAATTCTACCCCTCTGTCTGTTCTGAATTTAACTGATCCCGAGTCAATTGTTTTTAAAGAATTACCTTTATTGGCACATTTTACAGTATGGTTAATATTTTCGTCTCTCTTTTCAAAAATCAATTCTGACCTACTCAAATGCTCTGTTGCTCCAGAGTCAGCTATAAACTTTACTAAAATGCTAAATTTATCTTTCTTATCAACTAAGGAATTTACTTATTTACCTTCTGCTTCATCTTCGTCTCCGTACGCGTCTCTCGCTGTAGTCATGGTCGAGTTGTGCGAGGCACGGCCGCCTCGGCCTTTGCCTCCCCGACCTCTGCCACCTGAGCCACGGGCGCTTGATCTGCCACGAGCTGCGGCACCGGAGGAGCCCCTCGGTCGGTACTCGCCTGCAGAATCGGAGCGTTTCTGCCGTTTTTCTAGCGCCTCGTCTCGGCGCTCTCCCTCTCGCTTCCGACCTTCACAATCTCTCGCCTCGTGTCCAGGCTTGTGGCAGACAAAGCACACCCTTTACCCGGGTGTCGGAGAACTTCTTGCCAGATGGCCATACCAGTCACAGGAGTAGCATCTAGTATCACCAGAGTCTGAGTCTCCTCTGCTCGCTCCTTGCATCTCTCCACGTCCACGACCACTCTCATTGCGGTACCCCCGCCGAGAGAGCATGGCCGTTTTTGGAGCTTTTCTCCTTGTCGTTGACTCCACCAGTAACAAGTAATTTTTCAGTCCTGAATAGGACATGTCTTGCCTGTTGTTTGTCTATTAAAAGAATTGAAAACTTCTATGCCGGGCACTGCATCAATTACTGCATTCATAAAAATAACTCTCTTTTCCTTTGCAGGCATCTTACCAGCATCTGGAACATTCCAATTTTCTCCTCGAATTTGTCCCAGAATTCAGCAGTCTTTTTTTTCTTTGGATTAAATTTCATTTCGTACAAATCTTTCCTAGCCGATACGCTAGTAACTCTTGTCTCAAGTCTTTTGTATTCTTTTAGTTTAATCAAAATCTCTCTAGGCTCCTTAATGTCTAGAATCTTAGCATAGTATTTCTCATCAATATGATTAATGATAATATCCCTCACCTTATGTTTATCATTTGTTAATTTATCTTCAGATTCTAACTTTTTCGGTTTTAACTCCGATTTCAATTAATCATCAAACATTTCAAACTTACTATTAGTAATCAATTTATAAACTCGATTTGTTCTTGAGTATTTTTCAATCACCACAACCTGAATTTTATCGGACATGTTCAAATGTGAATTTAAACTTTTATTCAATCTTGAATACTCTTTCAAAAAACTATCTACTCTCTCTGATACTTTCTGCTCAATTAATGCTTCTACATTAACCTTACTAATCTCATTAGTCTCGTCTCTTTTATTTATTTTAGATTTAACTGATTGATTTGATTTACTCACCAGTGGTCTGGGCTTCAACCTTCTCCTCAGTTTACCTTCCTCCTCGTCCCAATTGTCCTCGCTGCCATACTCCACGAGTTCTCCATCCTCCGGAGCAGACAAGCTGGTGATCGCGGGAATCTGATGGTCTGAATGTTCAATCAGTGAGAGTGTGGCGCGTCTTTCACATCTCTTTTCACTGGAGTGCTCATGTCAAGAATTAAATCGATTTCAGCCTGGGTAAATCCCTCTTCTCGTCTCTCAGACAATATTCTTTCTCTCTCCTTGTTCACGTTTCGTACCTCCACGACAGTACTGGTACCAGCCTTGATCTGCAGTAATCATTGCAGTCTCTGTTTTATTTTCTATACTCAGCCGCACCACATTTCCTCTGGTCAGATAATCCTGCAGCATCTAGCCCAGATTTAAAACTAAACCCTCCATCAGTTGTTCATTCATTTGTTCAGAAATGATTTCACGCTGAGTGCGGTCCTGCATCCTCCTTCTATTGTTCATAAACTTTGACAGTTTCTGTCTCCACCCAGGGGGGATCAATAAATGGCACAATCTTTGTTTCAGTTAGCCAGATTGATTCAACATAGTGAAACTGCTCGTCGCTCATTTTATGATCTATTTTCACAATCTTGCGATCAGAGAAGATGAAGTGGAGTATCCTGTTTTCTTTCCTTATCAAGAAGATGTTTTCGCCCTGGTGCTCCAGGTACAGTTGCTCCTGCTACCACATGTCTCCGAACACACGTTGTAACTTATCGCTCTGACCTGTAAAAATTCGCACATGATTTAGTTAATGATCATTATATTTTCCTTGTCTTCTACGTTCAACTTTAATTAATTCTCGTCTTAATGTCATATAGCTATATGCTCATCTTTTCTCATCTCTTATTTGTTTCGAAACTTGACGTCATACTTCTCATCTCCTTATCTTTACGTCTTCACCTATTCCAACAACACGGCTTTTTAGCTGTCAAACTTCATATCTCACTCTTCAGCTGAACTCATCTTTTTTATTTAGGGTGGCTTACAGTATCTTTTCGAACTAGGTATGAAACTCTAGTTTGAAACCGTGTTGTTGAGCGACCTCTTCCCACATTGACACGATGCCGCTAGCAGACACCGGTCGTGTGTTTCAGAGGCGCTCACCTTACGCGCACACGTACATCTACGTATGTTGCGCGAGAAACAGCATACCGTGCCGCGCTGATACATTCAGCGCGCTTACACACTGTACTGTTTTGCGTTTATACCTTCGAGCATATACTAACTGGAAGTAGCATGTAGCGGCAAAAAGCGTGACCGAGTCAGAGAGAGAGAGGAAAGTATCGGGGTATATGCTTCCTCACTAGCACGCACAGGATTGGTCGAAACTAGAAGTTCGATTTTAGATCCTGAATCGAAATATAAAAAACGTCTAATTTCAGAAATGATTCATATGGAATGTGATAAAAACAATATTAATAAAAAAGAAGACGTTAAATTTCTTAGTATCTCATATTTTCCGTTAATACGTTGCATACCTTAAATTATTGTTATCTTTTGAAATTACTCTTATGTATCTGTGTGCTTTTCAAACACATGCATCTAGATATGTTTTGATTGTGAGACTATAAATACTCTGTACCGTTATAGACATGCGTTTACTGTTGACATTATGTGTACTGCATAGCACATGAATATGTTAGGTAAGAATTGATTGATACTCGATCTTTTTTCAAACCTGTATTTTTGTCCTTTGTATAATTTACAATTTTTATTAATAAATACACAGCTTGATGAGATTGGCGGAAATAGCCAACGAAACGTTGCTGACAAAGAGAAATCTGGTAATTTAATTTCTAGGGGTCGCGTCTGCATACCGTACGGTACCGAACGAGGTTGTCTGCTATAGCAGGGCTCCCGCCAATATACCTATTAGCGATGGAGAGGAAGAAGATCTATGAAGAAAAGCGACGGGGCAGTGACAGAACATTTTATTTTATTGTCACGTCGGAAATGAAAATCAATATATAAATGTAAATGAAAATGTTTGTCTACATTTCATTTATGTTTGGATATAAAACATATTATGAATGTTATATCATTTTTAGGATGAATAAATTGTTTGTAAAATTTTCTATAATTCGATATAATAATGTAAGGTACGATATAATTCTTACTAAACTTCTATTGTTTAATCATTGTGTTTTATTCTACAGATATCTTTTTAATCGTATTTCTTTTAACAAAGAAATTTGGGAGGCCGCGAGGAAAGAGACGATGATGGAGTGGCAAAAGAGAAGGGACTCTAGTAGTAAGGGGCACTGGACACACCACCTCATATCAAACATAGAAGACTGGATCAATAGAAGACAGGAGGAACTAAACTTCTACCTCACGCAGTTTTTCAGTGGATATGGATGCTTCCGGGCATATCTGAACCGGTTTAATTTGGAGAATTGTCCCGATTACTTAGTGTGTCCGAATGAGATCGCGAACGCTGTACATATATTCGATGAATGCCTTCACTATCAACAGTACCGAGAAGTGCTTGAGTGTTACCTACAGACCAGAGTAACTTCTAAGTCTATTATGGTAGCTATGATGACTTCGGCCGATGGATGAAGCGCAATAAATAATTTTGTTGCGGACATCCTCAAGGAGGTCTGAAAAGACGAAGAAGAAAAAATAATACGTGACATGCTGCAAGAAGCTAACGACCGGACGAAGAAAGGTCCAAGAGATGACGACTACATTAACAGACTAGGGCAGCAACTAGAGTCACCCTGCTAGACAGTACTTAACGGTTTTACCGCAGGAAGGATACATGGGAGAAAGATCTAGGTTTACCTTAATTAGGGTCGGTAAAAGGAACAGAGAGGATTTTGTTTCCGTTAGTCGCGAAAATCTAGCAGTAACGAAAGGTTTAGTGGGTGAAAATCCCACACACGGTGACATTGAAAGGTGTCATGTCATAGTTCATATTGGATTTGCCTTTAACCTCTCTCTCTATAAAGAAAAAATTTAAAAAACACACACAACCCGTGCCGAGTTGCTAGTCTCACATCTAACGTCTCCCCAGGTGGAAGGATGGAATCAAGAAGTATTGTCTGCTTGCAGCTTTTAATGTGAGGAATGTCTTCAATTCAGCCAAATGGAAGAGCATCTGCATGGTGCTGGAGAGGTTGGGCGTGTCGACATATTTGAAGAAAATTATCAAGAACTATTAAGGGAACCGAATACTAGTGTACGATATAAAAGACGGACCAAAAGAGTATCAGATCATTGGGGGAGTCCGGCAAGGCTCAGTGTTAAGATCTCCTCTGTAGAATATTACGTAAAATGATTTACTCAAGATCCAGCTGCCACTAGGAGCTAAGATGGTGGCTTTTGCGGACGACGCGGGACTGGTTATCACCGGGAAGATTTTAGAGGATATTGTATCTTCGTAGACTGTTGCGAGAAACTGTAGCAGTGGATGGGGTCAATTGGGCTCAAACTGGCTGACCACAAAACGGAAGCGGTGCTGCTTACGAGCCGGAAAAAAGTGAAGAACATCACCCTCGATATACGGCAGTGCGCCATCACTTCTTAATTTTATATTAGGAATTTGGGAATGCTGTTGAATATAAGTCTGAGCATTAAGGTACGTACTGAATACGCTGCACCTAAGGCATTTAGAGTGACCATAGCGTTAGCAAGCCTCATAAACATAGGTGGACCTCCTTAACCTCGAAGGAGAATGCTAGGGTCAGTGGTGACCTCAATATTCATATATGTATCAGTAGTATGTATGTAAAGTATCAGCAGTCAACCAGCTGAGGAGGCAGCTGTATGAATAATAGATCAGTAACCTAAGAGAACAACAGGAACTAAAATAGATAATGAGACAGGATAGTCTCCAACGTTGATAGGAACAGTGGAGCACATCTGCGAAGGAGAGGTGGACATAGCGTCTCATCCCCCAGGTTGATAACTGGGTGAACCGTAAACACGGGGAAGTCAACTATTACCTAGCCCAGATGCTCTTGAATTATGGGTGCTTTCGAGCATACCTCCATCGATTTAAGCATGATGATTCACCAGAGTGTCTAACCGGGTGTTCTTCCGGTGCCTGTGATTTACTTAAAGGAGAAAGGAACTGGAGGAAACAGTAGGATCACCACTTACACAGCGGTTAATAGCTTTGCATCAGCCATCATAACGAAGCTGCGAAAAAAAGGCACGCAGAAAAACGAGAGGATCAACAATAGCCGTCCCTTGTTAATAAAACGAAGAAGGAAAGAACATGAGGAAAGCTAAAAAGCTGTGGCTGCTCTCGTGAAGTACTGCTTAGCGGCGGTTCCGCGCGAGCAAGATAAGGCCAATGACGACGAAGTTAGGGTTTTAGTCGGTAGGTTGAAAACATTCCGATACACACGTGCACGCTACCTACGGTACATAAAGCATTTTCCCCCTCAAATAGAAAAAACACGCACAAACAGCGTGTACGGAATCAAAAGCAATTTAGATTCATTCAGTGCGAAGCATACGGTCGTGTGCTGAAGAGCGTGAGTTGACGAGCCTCTCATTACCTTTAACAGACAATCGTAACATCTACTCCGTTCTTATTACGTTTATGCATAGTAATAAAGTGTGTTTCACAGTCGAGTCCCTCAGCTTTATGAAGCATAGGTTAAGGCGATGTAATTTATGTGCTTGAAGTTTCCAACTTTGCACTACAACGAAAATTCCATTTTTCTAAAAACAAATTTTTCATAGAGAATGACATCAAATTTCGTAAGTAATATAAGACTTTAAGCAAAGTAGTTGATCTAAATCGATATCTAATAATTCTCACGTACCAATCCCATTCCAAACGGGAAAATATATAAAATAGACTTAAAAATGCAATAAAAAAATTCTTCCTTGGCGCCTTTGGGCATTTTTAAATTTTGTAATACTGTAATCACTTTCTAGGAACAGAGGCAAATGTAAAATAGTTAAAAAGAAAATAACATCTCCAAACGGAGTAAAGTTATTTAGTCCTAACTACTGAATACTGGATGGATATCTTTAGATTTCCAAGCGCACCGCGGGCTGGACATGAACCCTCTGTGTTCCAAATATATTGAATAGCTGATCTTTACTGAAAATATTCAAATATCGAAAATTTACATGTCTTAACAAACGATGCCATTTTTCTCTTGAACTCATAATATCAATATTTTTATTCGCAATATTCACAAATTTATTTTCAAATTTCCCCTTAATTTCCCGTTTGCCTTAAAAAAATGAGTTTTTTATAAGCAAAAACGTAAATATACTAGTGTTCGTAATTAACTTCAAAAACTGTTATTTTTTAATGGAATTTTGTTATTTGAGGAAATGCTCAAAACCACAACGTAATCAATAGGTAATGGCCTAAATAATGTACTTGACAAACGCTAAATTCATACATCGGTTTTTTCATATAGTTTTGTTGGTTTATTAATAATTTTTAATCTGATGGTAAAAACTTTAAAAGGTTTTTTCAATTCTAAGCCCTTACGAAAACATTATCGATACTGTTACAATACATTGACACACACGCGCGCGCGCACACACACACACAATTTTAATTTAAGAGAATATTCCATTATGACCGGATCGGACCTCTAGGACCCACTTGAAAAATAATACTTATTGCTACTTTTTAAAAAAACAAACGGTAAATTGGTCTTAGTCGCAACATTTACAATTAGAATATACAAAAAAAACGTCACTTTTTTCCTGGAAAAGGGTCTCGGCACGAAAGGGTTAAAAAAGGAAAAAATATATTTTATAGTAACATGGAGAAAAATTGAAATTGCTTTATATTGTAATCAACTTGAAACAAGACTTAATTAAATCTATACAATATATGTAAATACCATCGATTAAGTGACTTGATATGTTACAGCTCAAATAAATTTGACAAACTAACAAAACACCCAACCCATTGGAAACATCCATCTCATTCATAGAAAACGCATTAGAAACTGTCAAGGCAGACCACCGTACACTAGTTCAAATGAGGTTGTACTAACTGGACTTTTGCGGAAATTTTAGGTGATACAGGCCCTAATGAACCACAGACTATATAGTGCTTTATTAATCTTTGCAATATTTGGTTGACGTGCGGTTTCTATGTCAACTTATTATCTAGTACGACACCGAGACTCTTGATTTTGACACTGAACGGGATGAGTATGCCGTCTACTCCGGAGTTTGGTCGTGAGCAATCTTTTAGAGAATCTTAAAAAGGAAACAGAGCATAACCTTCGAAGGAACACCGTCAGCCCCCTTCGCAAAGACGATCTCATTAAAATCAACTGGTTTTGATGAAAAACTTGGATGTTTTTGGAGGGTGAAACAAAGAGACTAACAAAAGTGCGGTTCAGTTCATCTGGCAAAAGAACTTTGAGATCCTCCTCCCGTCGCCCCGGTAGAAGGCCAAGTGTGCGCATATCCTTCCGTATATCCTAGTTTGCATCAAGAGCGTCTGACAGAGGGTCATGGATGAAGGAATCACGCTCTTGAGTTATACGCATATCGATATCAAGGATATTAGGCAATGTTGAAAGTATATTTCTTTTGTTTTTTTTACGTAATTTTTAATTGATTTTTCACGTATAAGACTTTTTCTTTTAAGAGGCGCTACAGTATCTTTACGTTGTCGGTAACTTCAATATCCGTTATAAATTCATTGTCAGTGCTACTCACCAATTCTAAAGCACAATTGTAACCATGTTAACACAGATATGTGGAGGGTATCGAAGGTAAATTAGGATAAAAGTGCTTGAATGGATGAGCAAGATCCTCAAACTATTTGAAACGTACGGAACTAGATTTGTAACAGATTTTTCTGTGCCTGTGTAAAAAATCTGCTCATTTGATTATCTCCGTTGAGTAATATTGAGACATCGTAGTTGAGTTGATAAAGTGTAAATATGTAATGATTTTTCAAAAGATGATAGTTTTAAAAAAGGCGAGATGTGTGATATATAGCAGAAACTGATTAGCGGACAGATGTATCAGTAGATGAAGTTATACAAGTAGGCGCACGTACCTGTGTATTATTTATGTACGTTCAAAGATAAGCACCTCTATATTGACTGTTATATCATTGTTATGTCATAGCGCTATCACAGCGCAAATGCTCCGAATTTCACAAATACATCTAGATAGGTCTTTTCTGAAAAAAAATTCTAAAAATGCACCTCTCTAAAAAATGCATTTTTCATTTTTTTGGAAATAACATAAAGACCTTAGAGCGGTGTTTGGCTCAGGCGGCAAGGTACTTGCTTCTCAAAACAAACATTGCTTAGGTCGATGCTCACGTTCGATTCCCCGTCATCGCAAAATTTTTCGGAGACATTTTTTCAAAAATGTTTGCCGGATTTTTTCGATG
>JAWWEQ010017275.1:0-33460 GCA_035583055.1 Torymus tubicola
AGTTGAGGACCTCTTAGTTGTAGCAGACAGATATCTATTATCAGGCTTAAAGGAAACTTGCGAAGATTATCTCATAAGAAGTTCATCATGTGAGAATATTGTCGACCATCTAATATTATCAACTAAATACAACCTTTCTAAATTGAAGAAGAAAGCTATCAGGTTTATTGCATTGAATTCCTTGGAACTACTAGAAAATATTTTATAATATAGTATAAAACAATATGTTTAATATTTTTCTATATATTGATAATACCAAATAGAGATGGCAGAAGTTAACCCTTAAAAGCCATGTTAAAGTCCATTTTCTGAAGAGTGTACACTATTGTTATTAGTAAAGAATAGAACCGACTGCATCTCTATCTGCACAATAATCTAAATAGCAATTTTTATTAGAAAACAGTAATTTTTTGATATTGCAAGTATGTCTCGATGTTACTATGTATTATAGTAATTTTTAATATATCATTTTTCTCAGTGTATATATCAATACAATTTACTAAAACAAAAAATAATCTTTTGTTTAATATTGCAATTTTATAAACTGAATGCACGCAATATATTGATAAATGATAAATCAAGTATAATTATGGATACATCAAACTGATTTCATTATAAGAGAATAGCATCTAGACTGATTTAGCCAAATAAATTGGACATTATTATTATGATTATTAACCATATAGTTAACAATATTATTAGCCCATGCGCTTATATAAAAGTACGCAATCCTAATAAGTTTTTATTTTTGCTAGAAAAATAAAGATGGCAAAATAATTTTACATTGTTCTGTGAAAAAATAATTATTTCATTAATTCTTGCAATAAGAACGTTTGAAATCACACTAATCTAAAATTTACAATGTGATATAATGAGTGTACATTTACATATAGCAGTAGAGATTTGTTTATTTTTCGTGTAGTATCTTCAACGGTAGTAACTGCGTTCTCATTCCTATATACAGCTGAATAATACTTATACAAATTTACTATAACTGTACCAATCAAAATATTTCACAATCGCAAAATTTTTGTAACTTAACACATTTCCTTATGTACGGATGGCAGTGACGCCAGATTTCAGACTTTCTCGTACAATGCAGCGTATTTAATATGAGCAAAACGAACATGTAGGCGTGTGCATTACAGATTTTCTCTTTTAGACAAGTTAACGTATCTTTCTTTTCGAGCCTTCTTCGTTATTTACAAGTGGGTTAAACTCACGTATCACAGTAACAATGCAACAGCGAAATTTGTTGTTATTTTAGAAAGTCAGAGAGAGACAGACAGGACGGAGCACTTTTATATTATGTTTGATGGACAATTGAATGTCGATATTGATTGTATTTGCTATTTTTCCAAAATATTCGTAAAATTTTCGAGACACAGAATAAAGGTTTAACCAAGCAAGGTGTGAATAACCATATGTCTGTATAACTATTTTTTCCAGAATTCAATTTGTTAATTTAGTAACTGATAGGGACGTAAGTAACATAAATTTAAAATTGAAAATACAATAGTTTACATTAAAAAAAAATGTTTTCAGTTATTTATACTTTATCGGTTTTATTTTTTGTGCAGTGTCACGAAATACGATAAGAAGTTGCTTTATGAAATATTTCTAGAATTTTTAGAAACTACTGTTGTACCGAATTATTTTTTGATAAAGCACATACAGTAAGAATTGATGTTACATATGAAAATAGTCTACATAATTTCTAAAAAGAAGACAAACTGACTAAGATTTCATAATGTATGTTAGTTGAATTAACATTTTAATCCTATTAAAATGAACACATTTATTTATTCCTTTATTCTAAAAGCTATTACGTTGATAAATGAACATTGTTAAAAAGTTACTACCGCTGTTCTGTATAAGTTTTTCCCTCTCATTTACTGTTCCGCCACATTGGGTATGCCAATCGAGTGCTAAATTGTCTGTACATATATTTGTATTCTCTCTCTTCGCAATTATCCTGAAAAGTACAATTTTTACAAAACTATTGGTTTCGCATCGTTCTTAAAAATTTGACTCTTTTTATTCTTTATTACTATATTTATAATTTTCGTTCGAGGTCACATTATCAACCCTTTCAAGAAACAACACTATTTAAAAATAGTAAATGCAATCCAAACGGATATATATGTATACGAGCTTTCGCGAAATAGCTGAAATTTCTGTATTCACATCGCGTATATAGTTAACGCATTCAAGAGCAAAAGCAACGACGAAAATTTCAAATCATATTATAACCACAACCGCAGCGTCGTCTCGAATTCACCGATCCGTGAATTTTGACACCTAAAACTACTCTAAACTCTCAATATTTCAAATATAAAATTAAAAAAAAAAACACTCAACAAGATATAGACAACACGGTACCTTACCCTCTCATCGATGATTACAAACTCTTCGATTCCCAGGACGAATCCGTTCCTGTATTCCCGTCGTCGCTCTCCTCTGACCCAGAAAAAAGAGGCCGCTCACAGGATTCGATACAATCGCGTAATTTTCGCACAAAGACTCTGCGCGAGCGCGGAGGGAGGAACAAAGGAAATCGATGATCCCTCCGCTTGCGAGAGAGAGAGAGAGAGAGTATGATGGAAGAAGTTTCGAGGTCTGAATGTGAAGTGGGTTAGAGAGAGAGAACGCGAATGTGTGTGTGTGTATATATATATATATATATATGTATATATAATACGCGAGTGCGTCGTCGTTTGGGATCTGGAGCTTTCGGTTGCTGCTCGAGCGAGTAAACAGGCCGATCTTGAGATGGAAGCAGAATGCGTGGAAACCCCGGCCGTACAAGAGTATTATATGTTGTTTGATAGAGAGGAGTATACATATATATGTTATGATTTTTATTTGTTTGGTTCGCGTACAGATTTGCTTCTCGTTCATTTATGCGCTGTCCGGAAGAAATCGATTTCACGTAATGTATGATAATAACGCCGGGGTTATGGTTTTTTACGGTACAGTTGTAATGTTGTATGTATAAGGGGGAAGGGTTTTTATTACACGGAAAAGAAGAAAATGTATTGTGAATACTATTTTATTTCATTTTTTTTTTAGTACGTACCCTTTATATCATTAAACCGCTACCCAAATATATACCACAATTCACGGAGAATTAGCGACATCAAGAAACAATTGAGGACAAAATAAAGAAATTTATATATATATATTATAAGGTACGTAAAAACCTATCGACCTCGTCCGTCGTCGTCGCCGCAGCTCGAAAATGATTATTTTATTTCGTCACTTGACCCGAATCCCCACCTTGGCTATCCGCTCGAGCACATAAAGAGACGAAAGTTTTACGTCCGTCGTCGCCACGGAGGAAATTTCGCGCGTTGAACGTGCAGCGAAGAGAGAGAGAGAGAGAGAGAAGGAGGCAATCGATGCGTACTGGTCTCTTAAAGTAGATGACGACTTGACCGCATGGATCTTTAAGTGATGAGAAATATAATAATGATGATTTGTGATGTCCGTAGGTTTGTTAAATTATTTTTTTTTTATATAATTATATACTCGAAGTTATAATGTAATATTGGATTCAATTGGTAATGCAAGCACGCGTTGAAGTTACGTTACATCAAGGATATATAAATTTGCATTTAAATAAATGACGTTCGCGACGACGACGACGACGACTGTATGGAAATGCGATACGTAAAAGGATTATTCCGATAGAGTAACGGACATAAATATGCATGGGATCCCGTTGCAGTGAGAGAGCTTGTACTGAACAAATCGTTGGATAACGATGAGTAGAACGATTATCATGCTAAATTTCTTAAGAGTCATTTCAGATCTCCGGGTTTTCAAGTAAGAATAACGAGATTTTAATCAATATGTAAATGCATTATATATAGTTGTTGTAACAGTTGCAATATACTTTATTTAACATATTTTTAAAGATCAGTATTTTAAAAATCGTTTTTATGGTATTTTTATGAAACAAGTTATTCGCAAAATATTGGAAAAGAGTTTGCATCGTTGCAAGTCGAAAAATTTCTTTAAAACTACGTCGATACCATATACAAAACTTATATATATATATATACTTTTGCTACACTTTGAACCTGATTTTCTCCCACCACTCAACATCAGAAACCGCGTTCAACCAATATCTTACCATTCAGCAAACTTTATAATCTCACGATATACTGAATCTATATAACAGTTGCTCCACAACACATCGAACTCGGCTGCTTTTCATCATCACACGTATACCACAACTCCATGTTTTTTTTATCCGTCGCCCGTACAAATTATAGTTAACGAAATTCCTCGATCTCACCCTTTCCCAACATTGCATCTCGCTCACCTCAATCCACCACCACCTCCTCACCAACATTTAACCCAGTTCTCTATCTCTCACTCTCTCTCTCACACCCGGCAAAGTTCGCCCTCACGATTCAATTATACTTATGCGAGCCGTCGTCGTCGTCGTTGGATAACGAGCTTCTGCACGACGTCGACGACGACGACGACGAACAATTACAGCCACGTTCATAGTCAGCCAACGACGACGACGACTGCGACGAGACGCAAACGAGTTGTTATTGAATGAAATTGGAAATTAGCTTTGAAAGCCGCCCTCGGTTGAAAGGCTCGAGCGGTAATTTTTCTTTTTTTTTCCTCTCTCTGTTTTTTTCGTTTGTGTGTACGTATGTATGTTTGCGTGCTATATAACGCTGAAAAGAGGAAGGAGAGAGAGAGTGACGAGGCGATTTTCGAGGTAATAGGGTGCGAGCGAGTGTTTGCGTGTACAATAGTGCGGGGGTGTTATTTGAATTAGGTTTCGAAGTACGACAATGGGTGTCGAGGTGGTTGAAAGGCTTTTAAGGGTGTTTAGGTAGGGGGGAAATGTAAGTAAACGCATTTCATGAAATACTTGATTTTTGAAGTTTAACTGGTTGGACGTTGTTTGTGTTGCTTTTGTTTCGTCGTCTGAATGTACCTCCGCTTTTGTGAAATGAAACTCGTGTACTTTGAGTGTAAAGAATGCTGTTAAGGTGCATGAGTTGCTAAATTGGAAGACTTTTTTTCTTAAGAAAAACATAATTAGTTAATGCACTTTGTCTTTGTTACGATGATTGTTGTTGCACAACTTTTGTTAATATTTTAAACGATTACGTGACAAATAAAATTTTATGTATTTACTCAAATAAATTACATTTTCATATTTTAAAGACACGCGTATACGAAAGAAAAACCACTATTTTGTTCCGTTCCTTTACCAACTTTCAGTATTTAATAAAGTCAATTTCACCTCATGACATGTCTTTCCCTTGTTTTACAAAGAAAATCCAGCATTTTTCATCCAAACGTCGTTTCCCTCGCTTTTTGAATTCCTCTCTAACAAAATCTCACCGCATCTTCAACCCAGTATTTCTTAAACAACAACAACAACAACAACAGAAAAAAAAGCAGACCCGCATCAACCGGAAAAACAAAATCAACTCGTGTCGACACAGATATGCCAGTGACAATTCAGCATGCTAACCCCTTACCATATATATATATGTACGCATGAACCTCCGGTAATTCGCATTCGATCGAGCGTAACTCGATTTCGCGGCCAGCGGCAAATTAACCCCTCTGGACGTCTGCATATATATATATACGTACATAGAAAGGAAAAATACAGTGGAAGCGCGCTCGCGCGTGACCCGATTACAAACGCGTCGCAATGGTTAGTGCATCAGTGCACATATATATATATAGAAATGCCTGGGGAGGAGATCGCACGTGGGGAATAAAACGCGTGGTTATGGTTGTTAATGTTGTTTGAGTGATGGAGAGAAGAAAAAAAAAGGTGAGTGGACGTGCTTTGCGATTAGCAATGTGGAGTTGGAGAAAAATATGTTATATTTTGATGTTTGTTTCGTATAATTAACATCGCGTTCTTTTAATATGGTTTGCTGACATTTCTGTTATTGTCAGTTACATTTGTCATTTCCATTAACCAGAGCGTGAAAATGTACTCGTCATTGTCCAAAGGTTCCATTCATTTCTATACGAAAGATATGTAAGTCTTTTCATTTGCATAAAGATATATGTTATGCAGAATTCATCTACATGCAGATGCGAAAGTAATTCAAACAGTTTTTTTACACTTTTATCTTGGATTTTTTTACAAATTTAAACAGCTACTACGGTTATTAATATTCAGTTGTTCTATATGTTGACACCTTGTTCCATTGGTGATCTTGACTGTAGAGTGTATATATACATAAGTTTAGAAATTTCCGTTATAAAGAGCTTCTCTTTAAATTTCCCAATTACTTGGTCCCATTTAGCGTAACTGGGTCAAACGAAAAATATCGGATCTAAATTATTACTCGAGTTATATACTCAAGTTTAACGTAAAATACAGCGAAAATATTTAAACAAAGAATCCCTACTGAAAATATTCACGTGATTAATAATGATTTAACATGTGAAAAACACGGGTTTATTCATACGATTAATTACGTGTTTTTTCACATGTTAAATCACATGTTTAATCACGTGATTAATCACGTGAATATTTTCAGTAGGGATATGTATACACATCTTTGTTCCAACTGAGTACATACTTAATAATCCAAATTAAACTGCACCGAGATATAACCGTGCGACTAATACAATTATCACACTGCACTAGCAAACAATTCAGATTTTATTTGTCGACGCCTCACACCCATCCGGTTTCATAACTCGCCGGCGCGGCCAATCGAATTACAGTAACGACCGATCAGAGCAGCCATATAGCCTGATTGCCCAATCATAATCAACCAATCGAGAATATATCTACCACGACCTGCATTGGTCAATCAATCAATCAATCAGAACCGCCTTTTTTTCTCCTATATCGAAAACAACAAGCTTTCACACATTATGTACCAATTTTTCGAATCGTCGTCTTTCTTTTGGTAAACACAGCCAAATGCTGTATTAATGACAATGTATATACGAGCGAAAACCTCAGCTCTCCTGATATCAAATATTAACGGGATATACACTTATATACGATACGAGCGTCGTTATATTCTTTCTTACCACACATGAGTGTTCCTCCAATCGTAGCTCGTTGATTATTAAAGGATGTACGCCGGGGGCGGCATCGAACTGAATGATTCAAACCTCAGTGGGGGGATAATTTTACGGTATCGAGGGTAAGAGGATCAGGTTTTGGAGTAACGGCAACTTCTATCGTTTTGTAAGCTGCTGATGTCGGGTAAAATAAGGATTACGCGGGTTGCGTAAATTCTTATAGGAGATGGCACGATGTATATATACATATATACCTATAACGTTGGTTTTTAAAATTGTATGGACGTTAGGTTGGCTCGGATTGATTGTAAGATATATGATTGAATTAATGAAATTCGAGCAGTTAAGCTGTGAAAATAGGTTCACGGTAATTGTAAATATATACGATCAGGTGGATATTAAATATACACGAGCTGGGCATATCGAATAAATGTCACGATTGTAATTATGGTTAAATATTACCTTAAACTGAGCCGAATAAGCTGCTTAAACATTAATTCGTGAAATTTCATTTCTGTCCTAATTGTTAAACTGGTGTATTCGCGTGATATTGAGGTCAACAAATTTTCTACTTCTCTTCATAAGAATAAAAAAATAAATAAACATTTAATTTTTAACTAAAATATAGCCTCAAACCCCATTGATTCTATTTAACAACCAAATTTCAACTATAAAATATCCTTAACCCAACTCTTTCGCTTTACCTTTCTCCCATCCCATGGTATATATATCGCCTCTTAGAAACTACCCGCACATTCGTATATAGAAATGCGACGCGTGTGTTAGGTCAGTGCGCCGGAAAATAAAATTTGCATTAACGCACGCGCGCGCTCTTGCGGATGACATCGTAAAAGGACGCGACTTTTGGCTTGTACATGGATGTTTTTACGACCGCGCGAAGCTTGCGAATCGAGGTATATATATATATATATATATATATATATATACGTGTATATAAGTGAGTAACGGTCGATTCGACATTCTGCTTGAAGACACTCCCGCGTATGCGAATGAAAGTTTGATGTGAAGGTGAAAGAGAGAGCGAGAGAGAGAGTCAATTTTAAGTAATGGCTTTTTGGTGTCTTTTATTTCGTTGATTAATGCTTATTGCAGACGGAGAAAAGTGTATAGTTGGTTTAAAGGGGGAAAATGAGGTTGAGAGAGAGAGACAGAGAAAAGAATTGGGTTGGATTAGGAATTTTTCGTTTTAAGGTGTGCAGTCGAGTGACATTTTCTAGGTTTACGTTAATATTTATTTGAAATATGAAAAGAAAAATATGTTTTTTTTTGTATAAAAATAGAAGACAGTTTTTCTTTTCAGCAAGAATTTTGATTATAATTTTATAGCGAATTTTTTTTTTTTTTGCTAGAAATGAAGAAAATTTTCTTTTCGGTGTAATAAAAGAATAGCTTGGAATAGAGAATACAAATTGTAAGATTAAATTAAACCACACAGGTTGTATACACAATTTTCTGATGAATGTATATAGTAAAATATTTATGTATTTTGACCTGTATACTCATCTAGGCAACATTTTTATGCTGTAATTCAACGTTTCAAACGAAACGAAATTCGCTTGACAATTTCGTATATGAGTATAAAAATTCTACATTAGCAAAGGTAAAGAAACGCGCGCTGGTAATGAAAAGTACATAATTAAATCGCAAATAATTAATCTTGCTTTTACGCCCACTTGAAAAGAAAACAGTTTACGAATGCATGACGTCTATAAATGTGAAATTATTCGTTAAATAAATGAGATATATAAAATGAAATATGGAGTACGCATTAAAGTAAAGTATACGCTGCTCAACTTTTTTTTTCTCTCGTTCTCTCTATACACGTAAAAGCGAAAAATATAAAAAAGAAATGAAACCCGAAAATGTAAGTAAGTTGCGAGTGCAAAGAAACATAGAACAAGAAAATAAAAGAAAGAAGTAAGTTTACCGTGAAAGAGAAAGAATTTTCGAACAAAAGAAAACAAAACATAAAAATGAATAATATATCTTCTATTGCATTATTCAAAGTTTCACCAAAGATGATATCGCAGCGGTCGAATGTTAGTTCAAATTCAGGTATATAAAACATATATATATACACATATTCATTCATGAAAAACCTCGACCGCGAAACGACCAACCCCACGTATACACCAACCTCTCTCACCAAATCATCCTAAAGCCGACGACAACGAAACCACTTGCAATCAGAAAACGCATCGTGTGTCGAGCCTGGAAACAAAAAAACCATTGCCCCCGTTTACGACGTCACTTTCAATCCCGTGCGCGCTTTCTTTAATTAAATTTAATTAAATACCCCGTCAGCCTGCGCTTCTTTGACACCTCGTACATAGAGTTTCCGTCCTGTATCTCGTCCCCTCGCTCTCTCTCTCTCTCTCTCTCTGTGTCCATAGCAGGTTTCATTAAAGCCGCGTGTGTAAAGGCCCGTAAAACAGAGGCTACGAGTGTAATTCTCTCAAGGGGGAGGTTGGGGGGATGGTTTGGAAACTCGTGGGAATGGTGCAATGGACAAAATGTAGGAATGTGCGTGAATGTAACGACTGTTGTTGACAATTGTCATGCAATGCTTTTTCTTTTCTTTTTAATTTAATGGTATACGCGCATATTTGTGGTTTTTACACGTGATATTTGGTGTTTATTTGATCGATGTTAGAAAAAAATGTAATCTTGAAGAATCAATAGTTTACGAAATACTTTATTAAGAAAATTATGAAACACTCGATATCATCGTTTGTAATTAAGATCAATCGATGCTTAAAACACTACGACAAAGTATATTTTTTTTAAGTTACAATAAACTGAGTGTAGCGGATTCACTTCATTCATTGTAGAAGCAACTTCGATCAGCTCTTGGTAGTTGAATGTTTCTCAGCAAACAAGTTATTGACATTCATAAATACATGCCGCATGTTGTTTCCACAAGATGTCTTATTTCCATTGGTATAATGTATGATCGACAAATACAAGTTTTTAGAATGTTTCTTTCGACTATATAAACATGCACAAATATTTATAAATATTGATGTTGAATTGTGCAAATCATGCGTTTTTATATTTTCTTATTTGAGAAATACAAAAATTTAGTTTTTAATAAACAAATATGCGTATTAAAAACTTTTTAAAATAGCTTTTGTATGTTCGAATAGGTTTCCGATGTGAGCTAAAATCTGTCAATATTTAAAATAGCATTCGCGCAACGTATTTACGATGAAAATATCCTTCTTACTTTGCATATATCGATGCATATTTTTATGTACAGCCCAAAACTGTGTAACAGACTCAGCGGCTATAAATAACTTTGAAACTCCATTATCGAAAATAATTTTCTCCGCAGGCCATGTCGATGGTTTTATACAAAAAGAAGTTCGTTAACAAAAAAAAAATAGAGAGAAAAAAATTTATCAATGCTTTGATTCCCTTACTGACGTTTAATAGTCTTTTTTTTTCATCAAAAAAAAAAAATTCTGCAAAAAAAACAATTTTTGTTCTCTAAATTGATATCCTCGAATCGATGATTGCTATCGTACAAAAAATAAATATATTCATCCATATTATTTGCACAACCAACGCGCTCGTCTCCCTCCTATAAAAGCCTTTTCAAAAGACCCGCTAAAAGCCTCGATCACAAACAAAAGATATAATACGCACACACAACATACAAGCCAACCAACCACACACACACACATCGTAAGAAATAATTTTGAACCCTCGTTACCTTCCCCTCATTTTTTCTCTCCCTACATGAAAAAAAGCAAAGTCCATCGACCTCACCTCTCACATCCCTTTCGCAAATCCACTTCGCCTTACCCATTTCCCTCGACAATTCAACCCTCCTCGCTCTTTTCTCCATATCCCTGGTTACCAACTCGCCAACTGCAATCACTCGGTGCTTTCAATATACCTTCATGCGCTTTCGCATGCTCAACTGTCGCACGCGCGTATATAACGAGCGGACGCGAGTATATCGTCGTTTCCTGGCACGCTACTATATAGCGTACCCCGATAGCGATTACCCGATGATGCGAGCAATTGCATCCATTCTCGTCGACTTTTTCGCACGTGTATATATATGTAACTACGATTGCTCGATGCGCACGAGGTAATGCTATGCGAGGTTGAATGATATTACAACGTGAGGTTGTGGGTGATGGTCTAATGGTGGTGTATTGGTAGGAGGGAGTAATGGCTGTTGTGAGGGTGAGTGGAAAAAGAAATTGGGGAACTGGTCGATGTTGTGGGAGTTTGGGGTTTTTTTTGGGAGGTTTGGGTTATTAAGGGGATGTAAATCAAGTGTGATTTTTTTGGTACATTATCATATTTCTTGCGTGTGTTAGTAAGTCTTAGTATGGTTTATATAGTTCACGGTGATATATATTGTTGATTCAAAATCAATGACGTGGTTATTAATGTTTAACGATAATTTCATGTAAATACAAATGAAAGGTTTTTGGGTCTTGGTTTGAAATCTTGTGCGGACTTTGAATGCAAATATTGAAGGACGTTGTTAAGGAAGTTGGTACATTTTAATGATATTCTAATAGTTTGAACGAGTATGAAAATAAACTGCAAGTAAATGTAAAAAATAATGAGAATTACAAAATAAAAAGTAGTTGATCATTTTTGTTTTAACAAATCACATTGTTCGTCAATTTTTTATTTATGCTATTTTCTTCCGCTACGATGTCCTTCGATATGTATTCAATTTTCATACAAGGCCACATCACTAGATTTGCCAGAGGGAACAATGTTGCTTTAGTATTACGAGTATTTATACAACCTACAATACAGACAATCTTGGTCAAGCCATAACTTCCATTTTCTCGTGTAACGTATATTCTGCGTATATATATATATATACATTAAACTTAGTTTACCAGATTACTACGAGCTAAAATTTAATGGAATTTAATTAATATGTCCTTCGAAGAAAGTTTATTACATATAGCGATGCTCCTATTCCAAAATTTTCTCATTTCTATATAGTATACTCAAGCTATACACAAGCTAGTTACAACCAAATCCGACTAAAACAGTCTCTCTCTCTCTCTCTCTCTCTCTCTCTCGAGTCTATTTCAGTCATAAATTACACGCGGATTAATCGAGATAATTTAATTGACTGATCGAATCGCACAATGCGAAACTAGAGCACGCGTATAGATATATACGCGCCTTAAACTCAACCCGATGTATACGCATTCGATAATGTAATTGTATTGAATTTAACAATCTTAATAATAATAATAATAATAATAATAAGAAACAAAATCTACTTCACCATATCCACGTAACATTTGCACTAGGCAAACTATATTAATTCCTCTTGTAGACATGAAACCCCCAATGTTCTATACCAACTGACATATCCATTTCCAAACACCAACAGCTAACTCTATATAGCAAGCGCCAGTAGCAGCAGCAGCAGCAGCAGTCGTCGTCGTCATTTTCTTTTATCCTCGCGTTCACCGAATAAAAACGGAATTCGTCCGCGAATAGAAGGCACCGAATCGACACTGAAAATGGAGAACCGTTTGTTTTCCCTAGTCTTTATTGCTTGTTCGAACGTACCACGCGAACACACGTGTGTATATACGCGTGCTCGCGCGTGTATATAAACGTAATAAAAAAAAAAAGAGAGAAGAAAGGAGTCAAATACAGTTTACTCGCATGTGTGTGAAGCGGTCGAGTAAACTGTGAAAAATTGATTCTCTTTTCTATATGGGCGGTTGCTGCTACTGCTACTGCTTTTTGGGTAGGAGAATATATTTTTATTTTTTCGATCTCTCGGTCATTGCGTAATTTTGTCGTTAGCGTGGGTGGGTCAACGTTATTTTTTCAAAGGGGGAGAGTTCTTTTTTTTCGGTGGTGGTGTACGGTGACATGTGATGGGTTTGCGGTGCAATTGGTTGGTGAATTTTTTATGAGTGGAATATGGTGTAGGCGAAACGATGGTGTTGAGTTGACGATGTTGCGTGATTGAAAATATGATGTTTTTCGTGTGTAATACAGGATGTTACAGTTTTTTTATGTTGAATTTTAAGAATTAATGATCACTAAAACCGTTTTTATAAGGATAAACTCTCTTTTAAAAAAAGTGATTATAGTCAAATTTATAATCGCAATCTGATCAAAGCAAACCTTTTCCACTAAATAATCAAATTACGTTCGTAACCTCACATAAAAGAACCAAAAATACTAATAATAATAATATACGCGCACCTGGCGCTTTTAACGTAGTTAATTTAAGTAAAATAATGTACCGAATGAAAAATGTATAACGCAATATTGTTGGTTTTTCAAAATATCAAAAGGCAGAATGTATACAAGTAAATTCAATAATGCAATTTATTAAATATCTTTTATAAATAAATTACGTGCAGTTCCTTGAAAAATAACCCACCTTTGATATATCGAATATATAGGCACAATGCTTCGTTTCAGTATTATACGATGAAAGTACCTACTTCTTTTGTACAATTTCTTTTCAAGCGTTTCGAATATTTACTTATTTAAATTGAGCACGCACTTGAACAAAAAAAGCAGTTCAACATTTGCTTCTCAAACACGCGCAATTTAAAGTAATAATGTGTCCTCCTCTACATAAAACAACTAACAGTATTAAATTTTAAAATCCATTTTTCAACTTAACATCTTTTCTTAAATAAATTATTATTATTTTTTCGCACAGAAAGCTATAATGCAACGCGCGACCATATTTACAATCCAAACAACAACAACAAAAATACGCATTGCAATGGTTCTATATGGGTGAGTGTACGCGTATGAGGCAACGTTTGTATTAGACATTGTGTATACGCAGCGCAGACGAATTTCCGCGAACGCAACTCCCGGAGATGCCGCTTTATTAACGGAGTCTATTAAGCCTATTGCCGCAGCGTCGTCTTCGGTTCACCCACGTGCCAGCGTATGTGTTTTTTTTTCGTCGCTCGATGAAAGCGCACGTACAGCTGTCTTCTCGAAAGAGAGAATTCAATTTAATTAGCGAGATAGGCGAGGTGCGCGTGTATGGTTATCTATATATATATATATATATATATAGGCAAAAAAAGTGGTCTGAGTGAAATTGGGTTTTGATGTTTTTTTTTCTTTTTTTTTTCATTTTCTACGGGTTGCTCTGTGATCTATGGAAGGTATAGGTGAGCTCTTGGTACATTTGGATATAGGAAGAGTTTAATTAATTAACTTGGTACGGTTGCATTCGTATATTATTTTTTTACTATCGTGTAATTGAATATGAGTCAGAAGATTGCATTGTTTAATTCAGTTAATAAGAATGTTTTAATTTACAAATTGTTTCTATTTTCCACCAGTGTCGCGTGTTTTTATACATTTTAATAGAATTTAAATGTTTATTAATTAACGTATAAGTTGAGGTAAAATTTATCTTTGTTTAATGGTAATTTTATTCATAACTTCAGTTGAACATCGTGCACAAGAAGAGGAAGTATAATATCATAATCCTTTATATATGCTACGGTATGCCAAAAATTCTTATCGGATCAATTAAAGGGGTTGTGAAATATGCGAGTGTGGCTCTTACTCTTCAGTCTAAATCCAATTTAATTGCTCTATCTGAATATATACGACTGAACATTAAGAATCCAGGAAATGTAAATTTAATTACCCCTGCGTCGTGAAGGTAATATCTGCAACAGTAATCGTTAAATACTTAGAGAAGATTCTCTGCCAAAACCGACCTTATGGTACCATCTGTGCTACGTTTGATAATATAAGGAGTATAAAATATGAATCTTAATAAGATCAAATGATGTCAATTAAATTACACTTAATCGGGATGGAATTTCGTTTATATATACAAAAATATGTTCGTTTCACATGATTGCACATCTGTTGAAAATATTATTTCATAATCTTTGGTCCTTTGAAAACTAATCATTGTTACGATATGTTTTGACATGTTAACCGTCGAAATTTCGCAAAAAAATTAAAGGTATATAATAAAATTACTTTACGTTGAAGTAATTACAGTGAGCACTAGTGATCAACTTACCTGGTATAAAATAACAAGCGAGTCGTGTGTTTTTCGAAGTATTAATAAGGAATCGATATATTGTGTGTTTATTAGCGAACTAATTCTATTTATTTCTTTGATGTTTATTTCCGTGCAGATGATCATCAATAATTTATGAAACATAAATAAAATCCATATAAAAAAGAAAGTTTAAAATACGCGCTATATTTACAAATTCTCTGCGAGAGAGAATAACGTTTTTGTTCATAGATTTATTTATAGGTTTAAATAAAATATAAATATATTTTATTTAAACAAGGGTACAAAAGCGTAAATAGCATATTGTAGACCATAGGGAAAGTAAATTATAAATGGATTCGAAAGCTTCACAAAATTAATTTTTACCTACTTGTGTACTGAACTTTTGTATTAAAAATGTATAATATTTCCTTTTATTAGTTTTACTTTAACAGAATAATCAATTATGTGCAGCTTTAAGCCTGAAGATCATACTTATATATTTATATGTACCTGTAAGATATAATTTCGTTGTGACACGAAATTACTATAATTTCAACAAGTAGTGGAAAAAATTCTATACAAAAAAAAAGTTAAGTTTACCTTTTTTCATTAATTCAAGTATTTAAAGGATAATATGCATCCAAATACCAATAAGCGTATGCAACATTAAAATTTTCTTAAAATCAACAAGTATAATGAATGCGCAGCTCGGTCGAACGGAGTCAACGAACAATAGATTAGTGCAATTTATTTTCATCTATTGTTTCATTGAAATATCCAATTTTGACAGAGCTTCTAATTAATTTAGTAAACCGTAGGTATTCCGCAGAAATCAAAATGAATAAAACAACATTGACCTGTAACCTACTTCTGGCTAATTCGATTAAAAATTTCCAACAAACAAACTATTTACAACGATTCATGTAAATAGAATTATCATATATGTAAATTAACAGAAGTAAAAGTTTAAATACCAGCTTTTATACTTGCATCCCATTTCACCGACAACCTGCGATTATATACACGGCGTAGGTGACAAAGGCGAATCGCCGAAAATCAAATTAAAATGGCACTGTCCGTTTGATATCCCGATAAAAAAAATGTTATGTTACATAAAAAATCCACTCCATACCAAAAACTTGTTCAATCAGTCACACATTATATATATCATCCCTCATTCCTACACAATTTCACTCACTCAAGGATTCTCTTATACCAACGTGCTTTAAACTTAACGATTCCTAACCCCCATCCATTCACAACGCAACCCCCATTCACTTTTCTTTCAGGTCCAACAATTAATCGCTCGTTACCCGCAGCGCAGGAAGATCAACGCTCTGTCCTTCTGCAAAAACGCAGCTATACCAGCAGCAGCAGCACGTGACCTCAGTAACAGGAGCTTCTATATGTGTATATATACACGTATGTACACCCGCGCACTTTTCGCGACACTATATACATACACGACGTACGCGTGTAGTCAGAAGCAGTAGCAGCAGCATCCGCGACGCGTGCGAGCCGCTTGTACACTGCAGCTGTGAGGGTCTAGAACGCGCGCGGTCGAGTCGAAAGACGAAGAGTTGCGCGCGCATGTGGTTGGTATATAGAAGGGATGGGTGAGATTTGTGAGAAATATGATGGGCAGAGGGTGGAAGGAAAAGAGTTGACGGTGGTTCGGTTGAAGTCAGTCGCTTTTTTTTTTAAGTTTGAAAGATTGGATTGAAGATATCGTGGATTGGAAATGCTTTTTTTTTAAAGGTACTTTAGGTTGATGAGAAATTTTACTGGATGTTTAAAAAACTATTTAATTATTTTATTCTAAGAGGTGTTCTAAAGTATGAATATAGATGTAAATCGGAGCAATGATATAAATGAACATTTATATTACAAAAAATATTGTTGACGTTCACTACTAATGCATTTATTTTGCAGAGTGCAGTGAAATTAAACCACATCTCGAATTGTTTGCTGACCAACTTGAACTAAGTGAATTTCGGTTTTATAAGCTGCAAGAAAACTTTATATAAAATTTCTTACCGACATGAATGGTTAATAATTATTTTGCTATTTCTAAGTATCTCCGAACAGTTTCTCTAACGTTTAACTATTATAAGATGATATTTTTTTGTACAACAATGCAAGATGCATGATAACTTAAAAGTATGACACATCCTAAACAGAATTTTTTACAAATACTAACATATAATCCACTGTTATAATATATCAATATTACATAAATATTTTCTAAAAGATACTTTTTTATTACATTCGATGATATCAATTTATTTCAGACAGTTCAGACTATTCATTCAGGGCATTTCCTATTTTAGAAAGTCAATATCTTTCAAAACTTGCATAGATGTACGACGAAGTAACATAGTAAAAGTCGATGATAATGTGATTTACATAGTATTTACTCTAAAAAGGCTATTTTTGAATAATATTTATAAAAATATTTTTGACTTTCAAAGTCTTAGATAATTATCAGAAATAACAAAATAATCATAACATAGTTTCACAATCGAATTCACTTCGATTCTTACTTTACGAAAATATAATTTTTATTTTGCTATTGCGCCGCTAGATAGCGCGATCAATTTTGTAACCAAAATAAAGTGACTGATATAGATATATAATTGTAATTCTTGCAACTTAAGTTTTGTAAAAAAAATTTATTTCAATTTATTATTTCTGAAATATAATGCAATCATTCAAAGTAACAATTTGAATTTATAAAGCTTACTGTGATTTGAAAATCTTGATTCATAACTTATATAAAATATTCAATATCACATTTGGATAAATCATAAAATATAAAGTTTCCTATTTTAAAAGTAAAATTTTGATTAATTATATAAAAGTTGGAAAAATATTTTGTAGATATTCGTATACAGATTACAGAAAAAATATGTAGTGTAGAATAATATTTGTATCCAAGTAAATGTTCAGGAAACTTTCGACTTGTGGTTGACGATTCGAAGTGAAATTAGATTTCTATTGTAAATTTCAAAAAACTGATTTTTCTACAATAATTATATACTTTATTGTTCTCAGTTACTAAAATAATGAATTATTTGCTACTATATTATTTTTATTTCTATGGCTATTTTTACTTCTATAATCGAATTAGGCCTATAGAATACTAATTTTAAGATTCACATGAAGGCTTCAGATAGTTATAAAATATAAAAAAATACAGCTAATTCTTTAAATTTAAATAACAATTAGCAAATTTAAGAAACTAGCCAATTATCATAAAGCACATTAAACATATTATTATTAAATTTCGCACGAACACTAAATTGCTACTAGAGTCTGTCGTATTCTATTGATTGTATACTTATATCATCAATCGGAATATACACGTCTAGCACGCGATATTTGAATTTATATTTTCTGCCACGATCCATAGCACTAAATGCAATCGATTCTACTAGTTCGTACGTTCTTATATACCGTGACTTGGTAATGTCATTTTCTTACCTTTTGCATGGCGTACTAGATTATCTGTCAGTATTCGTAATCGTATCATTCGAAATTCATTAGACAGCTACCAATTGTAGGGCTGAGCAAAGTAAGCGACATCTATGAGGTTCAGGAGAAATCAAGTTACATATACGAAAAAGTAAGAGAATCACTTTGCCTGATAGCAGTAAAGTTTTTAATTTCGAATTGCAGAGCTTCAATCTTTTTAGCTTACAGTTTTATTTTACGCTTTAAAAAATTGTAATTTGATACTGTTTTATTGTTGTAAAATATGATTCGAAAATTTTGAATAGAAAGATTTTAATGCAGTAATTTCTTCTTATGATATTTACTTACTTTATATACCTATTGTATTGGTGATCCTTTTAAACAAATGTTTACCTTGAAATATATTTTTATACTTGAGAAATTAACCTATTGTGAAAAATCAAAGTATTAATAATTTAATAATATGAAGATTTTAGTATACAAATAAAACAGTTTTTTTATGCATTTTAGTATAATTTTATTTTCAAATGATACACACACGAAGACACGTTATACATACATATATACATAGTTCCCCTTTTTCTTTTATTTAATTTTTTTTCTTCTTTCTTTTCTTTGGAAATAAACCTCCGATCCAGATTATAAATTTCTTTACATTTTAATACAACCTTAACGATAAATATCGCTGCTCACTCATTACTATCTCTAATAGAGAAATTGAGTCATACACGCCTATCTCAAGTTACTCAGACATAAGAATTTACAATTTACAAACATTGTTATACAGACATATTTTTCTTTGCTCTTTCGATCCAATGAGCTTATCTCTTTTAAATAATATATAACTAATTCTCTTTCATAAAGAGAACAAAATTTTCTTTTATAACAACAACACGTAACTTAAACTTTATTTCACTTTTTTTTTATAAAATATAGCAAAACTTTTCGAAGTATAAACGATTCGGAGGGTCTATTACATTTATTTGTTGTATTTTATTCAACATTGCATCAACGTATTCGTAATCTTGATTATTCTTTATTAATTAATAAACTCTTGTAACGGCCTAAGTAATTTTCTTTTTTCTCGCCTTTTTCTCTCTTCTCATCTTTGTATTTTTGTAATAAAAGCAAAAGATGAGTAAGAGTGAGATTGCCGAATTATTTCGAGGTGACGAGTGCGGTCATTAACGAAAACAAAATCATAAACCAGTCGCCGAGGAATCACTATCGTACGCCGGCATTATAGGTGAGACGCACTAGCGGGCAATGCTCTTGCCGATAGTGCATGAGAGCGATGCCGATCACGCTCAGGATTTATGGCCCTACATGCTCCGATATCGGATTCCGAACTATTGGAGATCAATATCCATGATTGAGCCCTGGTGTGACAGTGAATTATACAGATATACATTAGATACTCTGACCAAATAAAAGTAAAATTTGTTAAAGATAATTTTTCCGGCGGCCCCGGGAGTCGCATTTTCTAAGATAAACTTGTAAGGGCAATGGGTCCATCGTTCATTTTACTCTGTTTTACCCTCGGGATACTGTCGTGCTCAGTGATTACGTATACCAAAGCAAAATAAAACATAAGTGCCGTTAAAAGTAAAAATATTCATTGTAAATTAAAATAAGTGTCTTTGTGGAATATATTCAAGCATCAATAAAGTGCCAATTTAAAAGAAGCAACCAATTCTCCTTGTCTGTACCTGCACCACAACCACCAGTGATCTACAAGGTAAATTTTATTTCTTATTAACTATTATTTTCCTTCCTTTCCTTATTTTCGACAAACGGCTTGCGAGCCGTGAAATAGTAAATCCCGCCTACCTCCTTACGCCACGCCACGCACATTTACCTGCATACGTATACCGCTCGGCGTATAGCAGAGGCCGTAACAGTCGTGTTCCAATTTAAATAATAAAAGCGCGAACGTTACGTATAGCAGGGACCGTAACAGTCGCGTATCATTTTAAAACAATAGAAGCGTGAACATTACGCTCTACTGCCAGATTCTCGATGTCAGTATTACGAAAACAGTCTCTTCAAAAGACCAATCAAACAGCTGACAATCAAAGTCCCAGCCATCCAGATTTTGTTGCGGCCGGAAATACAGGACCTGCTCAAAAACGCTCTGAAAGATGCAGATTTTCCTCCCTTGTTTAATGTATAAGACACCGAAATTGCCTAAACTAGTGCTTAGTATAATAGAAGTCCGCGATCCGCGACTCAGCCACTCTTCGTACGAGTAATCAAACATATAGTGAAGGTATAATAGTAGTCCGCGATCCGCGACTCAGGCGCTCTAAAAAGGTTCGATTAAACTTAACGTGAAATAGTTCGCGACCTACGACGAAAGTTGTGAACTGAGACAGAACTGAGTGTTAAACCATTGTATTAGTAATAAGGAAATATTCAATAAAACTGTAGACTGAGTGCCACAATAGAAACCACGTGTTCTTTTTTGAAACACCTTCTTTTCTCGAGTAATTACATCATCTCCTTTTAACGGACGTCGTCTCCGCAGCAGAAACAAGGTAAGCAAACTATTATAGAACCAGGCGATAAGGCTTCTCGAGGCTACGGAGACTACACACGCGTCCCTCCGAATCTTAAAGCCACGCACTCCGAATTTACCTAGCGCATACCACTCGCCGCAAGGTAATTATAGCTGGATTTCCCGGAATCTTTATTTTTCCATAAGAATAAACTCGGGACGTTACACTCTTATAATAGAACTACTTACATGTGAGCGCACCGCTAGTGAGCGCCAACCTTGATAAGACGCGTTATCTTTTCCCCGCACCATCCAACTATTATAGCCTCAAGTAAGGTCAACGAAAGATTATCATATTATTTTTCCTTCTTTAGTTATAACAAACTATTTCATAGACTTTTTACCTAATAATTGTTTTTATTATTATTAATTAACTCTATATACATATACTTATATACAGGGTGAGGAACAAGTATGGAAACCCCGGTAAATCTCGGAGGGTATCTGATAAAGAAATATGAATGTCGGGTCTTATGTAATTTGCAGCGAGGAATCCAGCGGTGACCTTGGATTTGACCTGGGACCTCTCCTAGAATGTCATTTCAAGGTCAACTTTTTTTTAAAAATGGGAATCCATAGTTTTAACATCGGCAATCGAAAGAGCGTGAAATTTTACGTTAAAATATGCTCCGAGGTCCAAGGTCAACGTGACCTTGTTGCTTTGACCTCTAGAGGTCAAATAAAGGTCAAATTACGTTTGCAAGAAAATCTTGCAGAACAAATGGTGATTTTTTTCGATTAGCACGAAAGTTGTGCTAATTGAAAAAAATCACAAATGCGACGAAAAATAGTCGCCAAATTGGATCCGCCATCTTGAAGTTTGCAATTCTGACATCAGATTCGTATTCAGCGACACCGAAAACCCAACACAACCCAACCCAACCCTTATACCACCTTGCACAGAAGAAAAATGTGCCCCTGAAAGGGTCAATAGTGACCCTTTCAGGCGCAGTGACCTCAAGGCATATTTTAACGTAAAATTGGAGGATGCCTTCTAGGCTCTCATAATATACCCATTAATACGTTTTTGGGATTACTAGACTAGAATTAAAAGGAAAACCCCTAAATATTTCTACCCGGAGTCAAAACCAGAGGCTCCGAGGAAATAATTTTTTTCTTTCTTTTGCACCCATGTACGAGAATAACGCAAGGATTTTCAAGATTTTACGCTAGACTTCAACTCCTGTATATTTCCACTTATACAACGTAGAGGCAGTTTTCCACGAAGTATCACTAATAGAGTTCAACGAATTAAGTGAAAGAATTGAACTCTTGGAAAAAATCGAAAACAACCAGTGGGCGTACACGAACAACCTCGAGGCTCAACTGTTGGACCTACGAAGCAATCAGGAAATCTTGAAGAGGACCCTGATTAAACTATTGATCCTAACAGGAAAACTACCCATCTCAGTCATAGACGGAATAAGAGTGATTCAACCAGAGGACATAGAAGATCTTACCATCGCATTAGGAAGACTAACGCTCGTGGAATAAGGAAATAAAACTCTATGAAGCGTACTACAAAGACCCGAAAAACCAAGGGACGGAAATTAGAATCTCTTGTAGAAAACATCAAGAGACTTTTACAAGACCCTAGTATTCACCAAATTTTATTTGGCAAAGAATATGTTATGCCTACACAGCCCTTGTGCCAACAGTGTGCTGATTTAAAAGTAAAATTTGAGGACGCTGAAAAACAACTAATATCAGACGAAAAATATTATACTCGATCTGAATGCTACTCCGAAGAATCTGACGATTAATGATTCCAAACGTTATACATTCTCCGTTTACTGAAGTTACGTGTAGTGAATTTAACTATATTTGGGAACAGGTCGAATTCTTAGACGAAGCCGACACGGATCACTGGACATACTCCAGAAAACTGGAATTACAAATTACGCAACTTCGAAAGGAAGTAAAAATCCTTAAGAAAAGTTTGGCCAGCGTGATAAAAGTCAACATCAAATCTAATTCAGGGAATACCCCTCAACAGACTGAAAATACCAAGAATATTCCGACTCTCACAACAGCTCTTGAGAATTTCTCATTAAATGCGTAAGGCGCAAAGGGAAATACTCAAGAAGAGAAATAATATATTAAAGAAAATAAGAGAACTAATAAACGACCCGGAGATAACCTTAATTTTCGGTAAGTCAGCTGAGATACCACAGATCTCTATCCATGATCAAGAAACAGACATCGACACCGATCGTGACGATAACCAATTAGATAATTATCCAACCACCAAGCCAGAAAACCATATTCTTCCATTCGACGAAAAGGATTTGAAACGAACCGAAATCAATCTTGATTTCGCTAGGATGAATCTGTGCAAGGACCTCCAACGTAATCATCAAAATGGCGGAAGGAGTGATAGCGAACCTCACGCACCATAAGAATATAACTGATGCTCTGCTTAATATCATGGTAGAATGCATGGAAGTGCAACAAGCATTACTGCACATTCCCCCATACGATGGGAAAAGCATGTCCCTAAAAACATTCCTACAAGACGTAGAGAACGGATTAGCTATATGCCCTGAAGGAATCTAGAATGATTTCTTCAAGGAAGTCATCGCAAAAAGCGAGATACAGCCCGCGATGCCGTTAGCGGACGCGATATCAATACTATGGATGCTCTCAAGGATGCACTGAAAGAATATTTTGCGCCTAAGAAAACTTATACACATTATGGAAAGTGCAAAGGCTTTTCTCAAGGATAAATTCACTGCTGCCCAAGTGCCTCACATGACGATCATGCTAGAAGGAATAGCTTTGGAGTCCTTCAAAAGAGGGTTATCGGACTATTTATTATATGCAATGAGTGTCCAGGAACCCGAAACACTTGATGCCGCTCTCAAAATCGCCCAACGAGTCGAAAGAGACATGGGAGGAATACGTAAAAGACGAGGAACATTGAACATCGTTGAAGCAGCTACCTTTCAAGAACAGGATTGTCGCCAAGTCCGATTCTCACAGGATAGAGGAAGATCACCTTCTCCCTACCAAGGTAGACCAATGGAGCCAGGACGTCAAAAATACGTGCCATTTGGTCGACAAGACGACGAGAGACGCAATAGGTCTCCATCTCCTTATAATAGAGGAATTTCTCCGGACAGGGTCGTCCAAAGACAAGAAGGATTTTACCCCGTCGTACATCTGGCCAACCAAGACCAACATACGAGGATAACCGCCAACCCAGAGAGCCACAAGGCAATTATAACGATCCTCGAAGGCCAAGATATCAAGGCTACAGGTATAACTACCCACCAAGATAGCCTAACGAAATGCCTATGACATACCCATACATGCCCTACAACTACCAATATCCCGGACCTCCCTTCTATGCACCGCCACCGCTGCAATACTTCAATCAGCCGATAACAAAGACACTTGAAGCACCAAGGGAGGATTTAAACTCTAGGGCTACTCGCCAGCCAGACGCACTGACGAGTAAATCAAAGAACGAGCGTCCAACAACAGTCAAATTTTTGTCAGCCGGAGATTTGATGAAGAACCCACAGGACGAGGAGTAACGCCAGTTATCATACTAGACGCCCCGGAATTACGAGGTCCTATGCGCTTTCTAGTGGACACCGGAGCTGAAGTGAATTTGATAAAAATTCAAGCACTTAATCCTAGGACCGTGATAGCTACACATGAGACAATGACCATTACAGGAATAACGGAAGACAGTTTCAACACTGACAACCACCAGCGATCTGTAACGGCCTAAGTCGTTTCTTTTTCTCTCCTTTTTCTCTCTTCTCATCTTTGCATTTTTTTTTATAAGAGCAAAAGATGATTAAGAGACTAAGTGAGATTGCCGAATTATTTCGAGGTGACGAGTGCGGTCATTAACGAAAACAAGATCATAAACCAGTCGCCGGGGAATCAGTATCGTACGCCGGCATTATAGGTGAAACGCACTAGCGGGCAATGCTTTTGCCGATAGTGCATATGAGCGATGCCGATCACGCTTAGGATTTATGGCCCTACATGCTCCGATATCGGTCTCCGAACTATTTGAGATCAATATCGACGCATAAGGTGGGGAGCAGGGCACTTCACACCTAAATAAATAGAGGTAATGAAGCCCTGGCGCGCGAGTTACATAGTTAGTTATAGAGATACGTTAGATACTCTGTCCAAATTTAAGTAAAATTTGTTAAAGATAATTTTTCCGTCGGCCCCAAGAGCCGCATTTTCTAAGAAAAACTTGTAAGGGCAACGGGCCCATCGTCAGTCTACTCAGTGCTCTCCTCAAAACACCATCGTGTTCAACAGTCACTCATATAAAAAAATAATAAAATTATTGTGTAAAATTAAGTGTCATCGTTAAACTTAACCGTTAATAAAGTGCCATTTTATAAAAAAGGGAAAAGTAAACCATTCGTCTTATTTGTACCTGCACCACAATCACCAGCGATCTACAAGGTAAATTTAGTCTCTTATTAACAATTATTTTCCTTCCCTTCTTTAATTTTCGACTAACGGCTTGCGAGCCGTGAAATAGTAACCGCCTACCTCCTTACGCCACGCCACGCACACTTACCTGCATACGCAAACCGCTCGGCGTATAGCAGGGACCGTAACAATCGCGTATCAATTTAAACAATAGAAGCGCGAACGTTACAAATATATGGCCGTACAATAGGCTCTACTACATATACCATTATTTTTTCTGTAATTTCCGCTGATTTGAGTTTTTAAAATTTGCACATTCCAGGAACATTACGATTAGCAAATAGGGCTTACTACGTCCAGCGTTGACCACGTTGAGTGTTTGTATGAAGAATTAAGGAGCGCCATGATAATGCTACTGAAGATTACAGCAGTCGTGATGTTGCAAATGTTGTTGTCCACAATACTGCATACGGCCCAAAGTTGATTTATTTATTTTTTGCTGTTCTTGCTGCAGTTCTTACTACAGCTGTTCTTGGTCAAACAATTGTTGCAGGTGGTCTTAGCGGCATCTGTGAATTAATTGAAAATTAGTTTTTTTGTGTTAATAATAAACTTATAATAGTTATTTTAAAATCTATTTTTTAACAGAAATCTATTCACGTAAAATAAAGAATGTGAAGCATTCTTAAAGTAATTAATATTCACGACACTGCACCATTAATTTTGTTAGTTGAAAGTTTCTAATGATATGTATTTTTTTAAATTTTAATTACTCTATCTCAGTTCTACTAAAATATTTTTCTTAACCCTCCATAAATAATTGAGTAGAACAATTAAATAACATTCAAAAAAATTACCATTTCTCTACAGTTTTTTTTTAAATATTTTGGAAGTATATAAAAGTTTTACAGAAACACGTACATTATTAATTGTAATAAGTATAATTATTAATATTGAATTATCAATTGATTAAAAAGTTTTCAAAGATTTTACGACTAACGTTAATTTTTTTTAGGTATGTTCCCTGTATTATTCCTCCATATACTCTTCCGTCTCTTCTCACGACGAATTTCCATTATCACATTTTCACCTGATCTCTATAGACTGATTCCTCACGAAAATGAATATCATTCTATTTACTTTTGTCTGATTATTAAGTGATCATTATTAATTTATATTAAGAAAGTAAAGTAATTATATACTTATACTTCAATTTAAATATAGCTATATTAAGTAATTTATTTATATTATTTTAATTATATAGAAATAGAACACTCACTAATAGCTTCACGAACAAGTAAAAACTATCCAACTATTAAAATATTTATTCAAGTATTTATCTGAACAGTTAATTATTTCTTCTTAAACCAAATATACCAAATTGAAAAATAATATTATGTAAAAATTATTCTTCCTCCACAAAAAAAAGAAAAGAATATAAGCCATGTGCAAGTAAAATCGGTATCCAATTATAAAAAAACATGCGCACACGAGTAAGAAAACTGTTTTGAATTTTTAGATGTTTGATAGTCTTGAAAAATATTTTTT
Organism: Torymus tubicola; assembly: GCA_035583055.1. Classification (NCBI taxonomy): domain Eukaryota; kingdom Metazoa; phylum Arthropoda; class Insecta; order Hymenoptera; family Torymidae; genus Torymus; species Torymus tubicola. The sequence continues at coordinate 27,066 of JAWWEQ010017275.1, forward strand.
CACACATTTTTACAGAAAAACAGTTTTTAAACATTTTTGTTAAAAAAATAATTTTTAAACCTTTTTTTTTTAGAAAAATGTTTATCATTTTAAACCGTTCTCGTATCCGAACGCTGAAATTGGTACGAGTTTTTTTAATAATTTAATTTACTATCAAGTTTATAATAATCGAATTTAAAATAAAAATTAAAAAATTAGAAATTTCACACAAACGAAAACAGAATTTCTTCTTTAATTAGTTTTTAATTATATTATTTTAAAACTTGAAAAGCTTACAATTAATTTTTCCTAAGTATGTGATGTGCGATATGTTTAATTTATTATAATATTTTACAATTAATATTAACATTAAATACCTTTGTTTCGAATGTGGCTGGCGTGGACAAGACAAACGGTACACCTTTACGAACACAAAACACTTTTTCCTTTTTTCTCACTAACTTGTAATGATCCTTTTTCTCATTAAAGAAGGAATCGTACTCTTTCGCTGTAAAGTTGCACATCGATCTTGTCATTGGATATACAATCAATGGTTCTTTTTCGTCGATTTTTGTCTCCAACGATTCTTGTGTCGATAAAAATATCTGCTGCTTCTTTCGTCCTCCCATTGTTGTCTTTTATTCAACAACACAGACATTTTCTCTGTTCAAAAGCTTCTTTCAAACGAACCTCATGTCGCCTCGATCATCAACTCACAAGAACAGCCGATAAACTGAGATCACACTGTGCACTGCACATATATACGATATCTCAAACACTTGAACCACTGGTTGGCGCTCAGAATACTGGAGGCTAGCTATAGAGCGCCACGGCTAACTAAAAGTGGTAGATACCGTCCGCTCTTATATGTAGGTATGCGTTGGTCTCCCCACCATTGGTCTTCTCCTTCGTTGTCTCTTTTTTAGTTGGTGCGCATGGAGTTTTCGGCCAGACGATTACTAGGTGCTGATAAACCAGTAATTAAAGGACGATTTAACCCTTCAAGTAGACAGAGAAGAAACCGTTATATTAATTATTATTACTGGGAAGCACCTTTGTCGTCTCGTCTAATCCGTTTAGAATATATATATATACATAATATACATATTCTAATCAGAATAAATACTATATGTATATTATGTTTTGCTATCAAGTAACGTAAGTATTGAAAAAGTATACAAATATTTACGAATTATATAAATTATATAGGTCTGTTATTTAAAAGTTTGATAATAACAATTAAAGAGTGAAGTTAATTCCATTAACCAGTATAATTATTCAACTATCGAACAAAAATATAATTTATACAGAGTATTTATTTTATTTTCAACTATTGCAAATACTAATAGATTACCAATGTACTTCACATTGTTTTAAAAATCTTCTTTAAAAATATTATACACAGGCAGTGCCGGCTGGAATAGTTTATTTAAAAATACGTACGTACTATTTGCACTTCTTATTATAAAATAGTTTAAAATAATGTAAATTTTTTGCTAATTCTAAAAAGTATTGAACGTGTGTACACAAAATATGATAATCTATCAAAATTTTATATTTATTAACTCCTGTTACAATAAAAAAAATTTTATATTTTGTTATTTGTAACCTTCGATTATTGTCAATCAACAAATTAATAATAATCGAAAACTTACGATATTATCCTATATAGTAATTTTATTAATTTTAAATACATTTAAAACTACTTAAGAAATGTTGACGATGTGGGAAAAGAAAAAAACTGGACTTCTCAAGTTATCTTATCACAGAATGGGCTTCTTCTAAAGAAGATAAAATAATCATGAAATCACTTTATTACTATTTTTATTTGTTTATAGAACTGTAATAACGATATTGGAAATAAATATAAAATAATACAACCATTTTTACTAACAAAATGACATATTTTATGCAAGCAAAAAACACTGGGCATTATTTCCACAACTTTACTCATTACCCGATCCCGAGCCGATTGCCGGCCTTTGGAAAGCCCGACGAGCGGTTAAGACGAATCGTGTGAATGGTTTTCGATCAGATAAGCGGATGTCTCTTACAAATGTTTGCATAGGCCGTTGCGAGACAGCGAGGATCAGTTTGTATTTGATAATACTGGAGAGAGATGTGAATATGTATTTGTGGTTTGTTTGTTATAGGACAGAACGCGAAAGATGATGTGCTGTAGAATATCTATTTTTGAGGATTTTGTTCGCAGAGAAAAAGTTAGTATACTTTCTGTATAGGGACAAAACAGGCTACATCTCAAGTATTGGTTATAGTAAATTTTTGTGTATAACAATATCCAAGCGTGTATTAAATCGAAAAGAATTAAGTGTGTGATTTGAACTTGTAACGAGTTCCGATTCGCCGATTTGTCTGTAAGTTTTCAGAACTATCCTCTAACTTAAAACACAAAACCCAACCCATCTTTTAGCATTTTTCTTTTGTGGGTTTAAATAAACTTATTGTAAAAATGATGTCTGTTTCTATAACAATAGTTTTGTTAACTTCATGTTGCAAAAAATAATAAAAAATATTGGTTTCTTAAAAAATTATATAAGCAATCGGAAATAAAGTTTTGAAATTTTTTTTCTTTTATGAAAATATTGTACTTTGAAGTTTTATGAATCAGAAAATACTCATAATTTTGAATAATGTTTGTAGACGTTGATAGAGCTAAACACAAAATTAACGTTTTGGCTTAGACTTTGTTCAAATATGAAAATTAAAAAAAAACATTAATTAATAAAGATTAAATTTTCAATAGTCTAAAATAGTTTTAAAAATTCCTTATCAATATTTGGTTTGGTAGAGTAGAGCATTCTTGCTTTTTTTTCAAGCTATCATAAAATAATATTGATGAAATGCAAATGCAACTGCTGTTATCGCGTACACTCGAATAGAACAGCAGCTATGGAGGGACACTGACTATGCGGTGTGAAACTTGGCCCTTCACGAATATATTCAACAACGATAAGACTATATCGCATCAAAGTTTTAGATATTGATAATAATATTTGTAATAAATGACATGTTTTAGTATCTCAATATTCGATAATGTACAATTATATTTACAATTGATTTCAACTCGCCATCTACCTTGTCTCCGATTTTTATCATCAGGTTTTCTTGATTTACAACTTGTTTGTTCCACTTTTTTATATGATTCTTAGGTCCGAGTCAATGCAATGAGTCATACTATCTCTACATTTTCCTAATAGATTTATACACAATACATTACCTGTTGGGTATAATATTATTTTATCAACAATAAAAATCTTTTTGTGCACGATAGTAATAACGTCATTTATGAAACCTCAATTTCAGTAAAGCAAATTCCTAAGTAATATTTAATGAAACTTTTATTGTAAAACAAAAGAACTATACAAGACTTTGAAATAGACAATACTAAACTTATAAGAAGGGAAAAAGTTGAATTTCAGCTTATCATAGAAAACTATCCAACATTAATATAATAATAAATACAATAATAATAAATAAAAATTTACGAAATGTTTAAAAATATTTTATTTTAAGAAATATTTTGTTAACTTTCCTTTATAAAAAAACATATTATATAAAAAAATGTATTAACTTAAAAAGCAAAATACTAACTTTTACTAATTATTTAATTAAATATATTCACAATAAAGTATTTATCACTTTCACACAACTAAGGGAAACAACCAGGAAACAAATGAAAAAGTACACATGAAACATGCTCTCATAAATTCTAGCATAATTTATTGCATATATAAACATTTGATACATTTTTTCTCATTTTTTCTTCTTCATTCGCGTAAAGAAAAAGAGAAATAGAGAAAGAGAGAGAGAGAGAGAGCTTAGTTCGTTAATCAGTGGAATTATCGATATTCATAGAGGGTAGAGACAGAGAGAGAGAGAGAGAGCGAAGAGAAATATAGATTAAGAAATTTCTAAATAGATAGAATAATAACTTTGGAGATGACGGAAAAAAGTTATAAAGATTTATACCTATAATAGATAACAAGAAAAAACACGTCCTACCATTCGACTTGTACAGCGATTTGGCATAAACTCGCAATAATCTGCGTCGCGTCAAGCCTACAGTACAGATAGGACGTGTATTAAAAAAAAAGGAGAGAAAAAAAAGAAACAGAAACAGAATTGTTGTCGGCCGCGCGCGTATTACAATTACAATATTGCTATATATAGAGATCGACGCGCATATGATTTTTCGTTTCTTCGCACGTGCGACATATATTATAATCAATACATATCAATACACGCGCGCGATATATACGCTATACTTGAACTGTGTGAAAACGGTCTCGTCCGCTCGGTGTATGTATGTATGTGTATATTTGTATGTGATTAGTACCAATACCTGGTCTCAGGATACTGCGACTTCTTCCTATATACGGATTCACTCGTACTCACAATTATTTCGGTATAGGTACTCGCATATTACGTACCTATACTTACACTTGGATATATATAACGCAATGTCAGTCGCACGCGGTAGGAGCGGTTTTACGATTTATTATTATTGCACTTGTCGCAGTTCCTATAAATTTAGTGTATATGTATGTGTATATGTGGTTTGTACACCGCGTGACATTATATGCGCTCCCGAACGATCGCAACTTGATGGTATAGGTAATGTAATAAATATACATAGGCTTTAAAAATGCGTAGACAGATATATGTATACTATTTTTTTTTATTGTTCAAAGTTTGGAATACAAAAGAAAGATTGTTAACGGGGTTCAGAAGTTTTTCTTCTTTTTATTTAATGGAAGTATATAGAAGGAATGTACGTATATCTGTCTACACTGGTCGGCGTTTATTATACCATTTACGCATGTATAGCTCTCAGGAAGTCCAGCGAGATACATATATATATATATATTTATCGGCGCGTAAACAATTTTATACATTTTTCTTTTTTTGTATAAAGTAATTTTATAAAAAAAGTTTTGTTTCGCATACGCTATATATAGTGAGAAATATACATATTAGTGTATTTGAATTATAATTTTCTGAAAATTCGGTGGTAGTTGAAATCGCGCTGTTGACAGCAACAACAAGGAAGTTCAATTCGTACAAATTCAATTGTAAAAACATTGTTGTTAACGTGTCATCGATACTTTTGTAATAAGTAAATATATAATTTACCTTCTCGGTTGCTGTAAACAGCGAATTCAAACACATTATTATTACGAGCAGAATATAAACGGTCGTCTTTTTTTCTTTATACAACATACAATTATATAATTTCGGTTGCATTTTATATTGTGGAAAGAACGAAGTTTACCAAGCTTATATAAGCCATGATATCGATTAAAAGGTATACATTTAATGGAAGATAATAATGTTCATCATGTATACATATATATATAACGTGGTTAGTCGGATCAATTCGGGAATGAAGATATGTATATATATATAGGCGTGTGCGCGGTATTAGGCTATATATATATACGTTGCGGAAACGAGCGAGCATTTTATCACAGTCTAAGCACGGTATACAAGGGGAAAAAATGGAAAAGAGAATAATAATATAATAATAATTCATAATTAATTATAATAATTCTTTTCTCCGTCGCATATATATATATATAAAGTTCGCACTTTTCTCATATTTCGCGACTGGACAATAATAATTACTTCACTTCTTCTTCTTCTTCTTCTTCTTATTCTTCATAATTTTTTTTTTTTAATTATTTATATTCATTTAATTATAATTCGCATCGTACGAGGGACTAGATTTGAGTACTTATCGTTAGCGGGCTACAAAGTAATAATACATTCGATCGTTGCACTATATATATATGGAATGAAGAAAATTTGGGATCAACCATCATTCGTATATAGTAGCGCTAAATTTTTAACCGATCGATTCGCGAGTTAAAGTGGAAAAAACGTTCAATAAGAGAGAAGATTACGAGATAAGGACTACGAATCTTATTCGCAAATATAGATAGATAGATAGAGAGAGGGAGAGAGAGAAAGGTTTAATAGAAAAATCCGCTAGTATCCGATATATATATAATATATATATGTATAATGTATTGTACAATTGCGCGTATGTGATGTATACTTGATCCATCGGCGCGTCATTCACACATTCATACATTGCATACGTACTACACACAACTCGCGCATCTTCAATTGAGCTACTTATATACGCGTACCACCTTGTACGGGACGATATAATATACGACGATGATATATTATGTGTATATATATAAATTAATTACATTTTATTATAATATATACATCGTCGTTTGATCGCTTGTATATATATATATATACGCACGGTATGGAATTTATATATATAGATTGCGCCGTGTGTGTATGTGCCCTGGTGGAAATCCAAAACATTTTTTACCCAATAACTGACTATTTATTTTAGACTTGGCCATAAAATAGGCACT
>JAWWEQ010017326.1:0-33406 GCA_035583055.1 Torymus tubicola
ATGCGCACCCGTCGCGGTCAACGCTGCGCGGGCATACGCACACGATCACACACACATTATTATGTTGCGACGTAACAAACGATTTGAAAAAAAAGGTTTAAAAAGGCTAACCTGAAATATCTTTGAAATTTATTGACCAAATCATTTTGCCCACTAGCACATTTCGTGCACCTATATAATTTTAGAAAATTTATGAAAATCTAAATGTATATAAAAATATTTGCGTACAAAAAAGTCTTAATGTATTTAATTAACATGTATATTCATTCCCATAGATTTTTTTAAATAAAATTCAAAGTTAATAGTGGAAAAATGATTTATTTTAATTAATTAATTAATTTCACCCATGTAAAAAAATATGTATAAACTATACATAAAATATGCATAGTTAGCTCTGCACTTACCATCACAGATATACAGAGGGACGGCAGCCAGACGACGATTCTATACATCGACACCTAAGTGGTGATGATGAACCAACCAAAACCGCTCGTTAATGTTGGTTTCATCCACTTTGGACGGGAAGACTAAGATGGCTTCCTGGCTCTCAAGCTATAACACCTATATCCCTATAACCTATATATATAAATACCTATAACACCACTGATCATATCAGCAGAGAGTTCGTATTTTGATCTGTTTCGTCAGCATTATATTACTTGTAACACAATATTCTACTTTACATTAGCTGATAAAATTTTCATTTCGTGGTACTACTGAAATTGTAGATCAATTCGTTTGGTTGGTTGGTTGGTTTGTGGTTAGTGGCGCCATCAACTAGTCACATCAATTCGTTTACTTAGAATTTTCCGATGAAAATATTATAGTCAATATTTGTTTCCCGTGTTGTTATTTTATCTGATTGCGTGACTATAGTAACGCATAATATTTATCGTACACTGACAGAAAAACACTAGAAAAAATTTCTATGTCACTCTTGTAATCGACCCACAACTGGCCAAAATCCAAATATTAATCATGGTTTTTGATCAACAGTACCGTATTACAAAATAAAAACTATTGGTCATACATCAAAAAATACTATATAACGTAGTAAGTTTTACAATACCGTAGAGTTCATATTTCATTCAGCCAGAAAATATTGTTTTTTGTAAGAAAATTTACCATGTAACATAGCAAAAATTAAAATATTCGACCGGTTCTGCCCGTTTACACTAGTAGTTTGTGCTGTTCCTAACGCCGACTTCTCACCAACTACGTTCCGAGAAAACCGCCGGAAAATCATTTGAAAATAGACAACATAAGGTAAGTATTTGATGTTCTTTATTAGTAAGATATTAAATTATACGCGGAAAGTATTGAAACGTATATATTTTAATACTTGGGAACTAACATAAAAATGAATGCAATCCGACAGTTGTTCGATATATTCGTAGTTAAACTGTGTGTGTGTGTGTGTGTGTGTGTGTGCGTGTATGTGCGTATGTGAAGTTTTCAAAAGTTTCCTTGTCTACAAATACAAGTTGGAGTAAACCTGATGAGATTTTTACAATATTAGTAAAAAATAAAAATATTTGTAGAGTGTAATGGTAAAAACAATATAATAATAATTCTATTGTTTCAAGTTCGTACAAGATTTTTAAAAAAGTTTTAATTAAGCATTAGTTTTAATTAGAACAGGCAAAAATGAAAGATCCTAGAGATAACCCTAGTGAAAAATCTCAGGTGAGATCTCAGGTGAGAGCGCCAGCGATGCGTGCCTAGCACCAAGAAGGGCTCGGAGCGCGAGGAAGCGCTCAGAGCGTGGACGGAGCCCTTCGGCTCGCTGTAGAGGGGTGAGCGGAGGCTTAGAGAAGTGAAAGAGATTGACGGAGCAAAAGCTCAAACGCCAATCGAAGTTAGACGAGCAGGCTAGCTCGAAGAGCGCTGGTCGACATAGTAGGCGGAGTTGTTGGCGGAGCGAGGCTCGACGCCGATTGTAAGTTAGGCGAGCAGACTAGCTCGCGGAGCGCTGGTCGCAGAAGCGGAGCAGTCGGCGGAGCGAGGCTCGACGCTGATCGTGAAGAAGGCGAGCAGACTCGCCTAGCGGAGCGGTTGGCGGAATGATATCAACGCCAACCGTGGAGAATGCGAGCAGATCTCGCTAACGCCGCTCTGGCTTCCAGTTGCGTAGAGGGCGGACACAGCACGGACCCCTCTACGTCGACTCTTGGAGCGAGTCTAGACGGGAGAAAGCCCGCCTCGCTTGGCTCTCGAGGAGCGAGGGGTCCTCCTCAAAGGGAGGTTCCACTCTATAGGGAGGGAAAAGCTCTGCGACCCGCCTGTCGACGTATCGTAGTCAGTCAGTGCTTTTGTTTGGGGAATGGGGTTAGTCCCGTGGAAGACTAACCCGCTAAATGTCGCCGGCCTACGTGAGTAGCTCTTACGGGCTTTGCAAGAGGAAGAATAGGAGGAGGAAGGAATAGATAGGGGTTGGGACCAGGACCGGTCCGTCGCAATTAATGATAAAACACAATTAATTGCTTACAAAAGGTGCACTTTATTCAGCTCAATTAACTCCGCAAATGATTTGCCGAGACCGTCTACGGGAGGTAAAATGTAGGCGTTGAGTGAACGAAGGCCCCCGAGGGGCCGGCCGCGCTGGCCTATATCCCCTCGGGCCGCCCGAAACTCTTAGGGGAGTCGCGCGGAGTAGGGTCGCGCCACGTAGCGGTCGGCGCGCGAACTACAGTACGCCTAGAGGCGCGCGCGGCGCGGGAGATTTGAATTTGTGTGTGCGCGGGGAATTTGAATTTGGATTCTCTACAACGCGTGTAGAGGCTATAAATAAATTCTATATATATATTAATTTGTTTATTAATGATTAAGGTATCAAATGATAATATTATTCGTTCAAAAAATGTATAATTACTTAATTAATTGTAAAGTAAAGAATAGAAATAAGTAAAGAAAAAAATAGATTGATTTTTTATATGTAAATGAAGAGAAGAAAAATGCATCGCCCAAAAAAACTGATTTTCGGATTGCATAACATGTGCCTCTTATCCTTTTCCGCGGTTCGTTAGAACTCGTTTTTTGAATTCAGAAGAGTGGAACGTCGTAAATTCAACGACAGAGTTGGCGATCGGACAGGAAAAATCGCTGTTATCAAATACCCTCTTTCGGTCTCTCTCTCTCTCTCTCTCTCTTGCCCTTTCTTTTTCTCTCATTCTATCGAGTTCTTACTTCTCAAACGGAAAAGATTATCTCATCTGTCGTAAATCAATAATTGAATAAAAGGCCTATGCGAATTGGTTAAGCGTAATTAATTTGTTCCGCAAGTATAATTAAAATACGTCACGGTCAGGACAATGTTTTAGAAGGAATTTCCACTCTACTCACTGCTTTTTTTATCGTCTCACTCGATATGCGGCGGATTTTACTTTTCCAATAACAATACTTAATACTCGAGTCGCTCTCCAGCGCAGCTAGTATTACCGCGCATAATTTACGTGTTATTGCAGTGGATCGATTGTTCGGAGTTTGTCCATTGTTCTTGTGTCGCAAGATTAAGCCCATTACTTGTGACTCATAATGAGATTATAGTGAATTTACTCTAACTTTTAATTGCTTGATGAAAATTGTGTTTTTAAACTGATATTTTATTATTAACGAAAAAATGCTAGAATCCTATCGTACAGGTTAAAGAAAGTGAATTTGATTTCGAAAAGAATGGTTCATAACATTCATTTCGGTAATAATATCCTTATAATGTGAAACAATTTTCTTTAAATCTATTTTCTTTTAATTCGTAAGTAATTATTAATATTTTTAAAATCTTAAATCTTTTTCAAACTTAGATACGTTATTAAATTAAAAAAAAAGCTTCGCCTATGAAGAAGCAAGCATTTAAAACGATATGCTCTATTTTCAAACAATATATTATTAGTATATAAATCAGACGATTCATTTACGATTCGATTATACCTCTCCAGCCGATGTTTAGAATAGATAGTTAATTGCTGTCAAACTGTTCTCTAGAACAGTAAATATTTTGTGTACTCTGAGCATTGACTCTGTAAAACTCAAATTCTACTGCAAAAAACTCTTTCGTTTTCAATATTCACGGTAACATTATAGCACTTAGCGAGCTGCATCATTTTTTTATAATCTGGAGAATCAAATCGACCCTTACGTAAAATATAATCATTGTACATTTTCACGCGTTCAGTGCAGCAAGTCATTCTTCTTGCGTAGCACGCGCACGCCTCGGCGAATGTACATAAACTACGCGCGCTTACGTGGGCAAACAGCATCTAGTGTGCACTGTAATATGTACTCTTGGTACAAGAAAATCAGTCGTAGAGCGCGGCAGTACGTTTTTCTGGTACCGTATGAATTTACGAGGCGTGGTTCTCACATGTAAATCAGAGTTATAATCGTGTTTTAATTCGCAAGGGATTTAAATTTCGAGTATGCAATCATACTTTAGTATTGGCTCTAAATTATATGAACTTTTATGAAAAAGTGAGGTTTATTTTCTGATAAGTAAGCAAAAATTTGAGAAAATGATTATTTATAACATTTTTTTTTCATCTCCATTTATTACATTTCTTCATAAAGCTACAAAATTTTATTTCTAATAAAGTTGTAATCGGTTAAAAAGTAGATTGCAAACATTAAGTTCTCATTTGTAAGTATTATTTATAAGTATATTTCCCTTCGTTATAAAAATCTATTGAAATCATTTGTAAAATAATAAAGTTTTATACAGTGTATATTAAAATTTGAAAATATGTCGTTGCCTATTCTTCCTGATGAATACCACCACTTCACTAATATCATCTTGCGCACGTTCCGCGCCAATAGCAATAACCGAGATCGATCGCGTTCACCTGTCGAATGAAAAAAAAAAATACACAGTTCGGCGCGCGCTACAACTGCATCGGCACTTCGGCAACGAACAAAAGAAGCGCGTTGTAACTTAGCCGGGAAAGCTTTTACGGTTTCCGGTGGAAGTATTGTATCGTGCCGGTAATCGATATGTAAGCCGCTTGACAACTGCTTACAAGTTGGTATATATATATATAAAGAGAAAGAGAGCTTTCACGTTCTAGTTATTTGTCAGTGACGATAGGTGTTTTTCAGGAAACACGCTCACGTAGAATTACATCGCCGTTGCCGCATTATCTCATCAAAGTTCATTTGGCTGTCAGTGATGAATATTCGAGGCGATTTCGCGGAATCGAATTACCGTATTATGACCACTCCCGCGTCCATGAGCGCTCGGTAAGCGGATTTTCTGCACCCTGCAGCTCGCCCTCTGCACGAGCTATTCGGCTTTTATTTCACGGTAATGAGCTACGCTATATGCGGATTGCGGTCTCTGCAGCTCGCCCTTTCTGGAAATTATGGTACCGCGAAATTTTTTTACCACGGCTAAAAGCAAATCATTGGTTAATACAGCTAACCTTTTTAATACCGTTTATTACTTATGTGCTCGGAGACAAAATTCAAATAATACGTAACAAATTTATTACAGTAATAAGTGTATAATTATAGATTTTATCATAGCTATATCTGGTAACTTTCTGAAAAAAGAGCATTTTATCATTTTATGACATATGAAATGCCAGTAAAGCAGTATTTACATTGATTCAGGGCATGCCCAACCCCGTGTTTTGCAGACACACCCGGAGATTTTCATTTATTAACGACACGAGATGGTAACTACCCTCAAAGCAGCGGTAAAATCGATAACCAATCAATCGAATTTACGGCTCATCGATTCGTAACCCACCCTACACTGCATCATCCGGGATGGTGGCATGGACGTAAGTCACATGCGTGTAGAATACGCGAGCGCAAAACAAGGTCGGTACATCCTATCTTCACAGCTTATCGAGCGCGTAGTTTTTGGAAAAGCCACATGCACCATTGACGTAGAAATCGTCGAATCGGTATAATGACGTCTCTTCCGCTTTATACAACGCGCACCTACAAACCTCCTTCTTGGTATTGATGCGCTCGACATCTCATTTTCCACGATTCATCGTCACCGTGCGGTGTACCACACTCTCGTGCTGCTCGCGTAGTCTTCAGCGTTGCCATCACGACAGAGAGCGAGCGAGAGCGCACCTCTGTTACCTATATAGAACGAGATGAGAAAGGGAGAAAGAGAGAGAGAGGTCGCTCCCCCACCATCCTCCCCCTGCGCGCGGGCGTCGCCTCGGCGGCTGTTTCTTGCATCGCAAGTTCGACGAATCAATCTACCGCAAACTAACCTCGGCTCTTGCAATAGAATGTGCCGACGACGCGAGAGGGCACAGAGAGTGCGCGCGTGCATCCGCGCGTGTAAGCTCCCACGCGCGCGGCGTGTCTGCACGTTCTTGCTCCTATAGAGCTTTAAACGCCTCTACTTGGAAGCTCATTATCGTAGAGCACTATAGCGACGCGGTATCGTGTGTAGTCCTCTAGCTTTTTTCATTATTTACGAGCTGCTGAGTAAATAACCAAAAAGTTTTCGATTTCAACTTTTGGCATTTATATGTGTGCGAAGGTTCGAGACTATATCTTAATTAGATTAGCTGTATATTTACTTACGATGCTTTTGAATACTGATTGTCTGACAGGTTTCGACTATGATTGCGATAATGTGAATATTAAGCTATCGGCTTAACACAGATTATTTTTCCTTGATAACGAGCATTTTTTTTCTTTCATCTACTGTGACCGCGAGAGAATCGATTGTTAGGGAGATCGGATGTAACTACGTAAGAACTATGCAGAGGTTATTGCACGTTGCATGAATTTTTTATTAACGATTCTGCGAATTGGCGAAATCTACAACTACAGCGCGCAGCAACTACGACTCTACACAGCGCGTTGGCTCTGAATTTTTTATGATCATGAAAGCGCTCGTGCAAAAGGTCGTCGACCCGCTACTATATGTTCTGCACTCTCGTGCTCGTCTCGTTCAGCAATTCGTTTCGGCGAAACTGGCGGAAAAGTTCGAAATTTCACCTCCTCGTGCCTGTTTTCTCCCGTCAGTCTAATATTTACATGGAAATTCGTCTTCGACGCTAGACATCGTTCGCCACCGCCGAGCGCGCATATACACTGCACGCATACATCCATAGTGTCGCGTACGCTTGGTACACGCTCTACATAATGTAAGGGCACTTAGACGCGAGAGAACGAAGCTTTGCACGCCCGCCTGCTATACGTAAAGTCCTCGTACGTGTATGCGTCTATGTGTGTGCGCGCTCGAGCGGATCTCAGTCGCGTGTGAACTTTTGTCGTGCACACACTCGAGCTGTCGCGGTGCAATTATGGGTATTTAAAGAAATTTCAACCGAGCACGCGGCAATTATTACCAACGTGCGATTCTCTCGTTTTCTCTAGCGCGCTCTCTCTCTCTCTCTCTGTCTCTCTCTCTCTCTCTCTTTCCCTTTCAGGTGCGACGTCGTTAAATGCGCGGCCGTATGGGGAATTCTTTCTACCGCCTTCGCAGTTTTTTTTCGCTAATGGCGAGACGTGATTGCGCGAGTAGTACGAGGCAACGCGTAGAAAGAGACTTGAGTTCTCGCTTTCGCGGCGGTAAGCTTAAAGGGCCAAAGGGAGAAAAGTATTCTTTTTCTCAGAGTTGCGGTCGAAGCTATTATTATTAGTTCAGTGATTTGAAAGGACCTTCAGCGTTTTCGAGTACTTTTGTTCATTAAGATTTAATGATGTAGTTTGAATAATAGAGTCATGTTGCATAAAAAACTATGTAAGCTTTCCAGTTTGAAAAATGAGAAAGAATTTTTGAGAAAAACGTTTTTGACAAAATCCAATTTTATATTTTTTTAAGTTGTTTTTGTAACACAATATATTAAATTGTATCTCGACAATAAGATAAATCAACTAATAACATTAGTTTTGCAAATTAATTAGACCTCTTATAACAATTAGCTCGATTATAGAACATTAAGAAAGTCATGTTGATTATGTGTATAAGTAAGGGAACTATTTGTTCATTGTCGGGGACTAAGAAAATTGCTGCCAACTTATTTATTAACACAATATTATTGCCGTAAGCATTTATTTTATACTCTCTAAAGTTGAATTAGCGAAAATTGCTCCACGATTTCAATTAGTGGAAAAAATTACTAATTTATTAGTAAATATTCACTATTTTATTAGTATTTTTTTTAAACTACTAATGAAATTAGTAACAAAAATACAAATTAAATTAGTATAGTTCTTTCCACTAATTAAAATGGTGGAGCAATTTTCACTAATTCAACTTAGAGTATGATAAAATACTTTTATAAAATAGTACGCCAAATAAAAATCCGAAATTCCTTGGGATCTCGGAGTCTTCAGATTCTTGTTAAAAAGTATATACATTCAAGAACTGCTAATTGGCCGCTGGCAGCTGCGTACCGAAGACGTTCCTGTATCTCGTAGCCTCAATGGACTACTTTAAACATTTCAAAATTCAACTTGAAATTTCAGTTCTGACTCTTTTTCTACGTCCAGCTTTACATCGCGGTGGATTTAGATATTTTTTATAATTCATTTCTAGTTTGTTCGTCATTTTGTATGAATAAAATTAAAAAAATTGCTTTCTCTATAGAATTAATTTAATTTTGACCAGAATCCAAAAAATGCCAGAAATCCGTATTTAGCAGAGGTAAAAGTGTGTTGTATTCATATTCAATCAATTACAATTTTAAATGACAAAGAGAATAGGATAACGTAATACTCATGATAAGCATTTCCGAGAATTAATCTTATACCCGTTTCGCAACGAATGATTAAAGCTTATATGTGTATTTTTGTTACCCTTGAAGGGAAAAATCGATGCTAATTGAGATATTTTCTTATGTATTGTATTCTTAAGCTTGTAATATGTTCCGCTTTTTGAAAATTAGTCACACGTGTAATATGAAATTTTATTTTAGACAACTTACTTTTTAAAGATATTGAAAGATAATATCGAATGCATTATTAGAGATTCATATAGGACCTTCTTTCTCATTATAAATGTTAAACATTAAAAATCAGATAAAAAACAAGAGGTTAATAAGTATGTTATTTCGTATAAGTATTGAAACTACCATTTTTAAAACAGAAAAAAACTTGGTTGTTTCTGAATCATCGGTCAGTTATAAAAAGTTTAATCGAAAAATTAGTAGAGTGGTTTATAAATATCGAAAAAAATGCAACCACCTTCCTTCATGAAAGTTATAAATATTTACCAAAAATTATAAATTTACGAAAATAATATTTATCACGTACATGTACTCATACTATATGTGTTGCTGGAGATGTTATACAGGAAGTTTATAAATTCTATGGAAAATATTTTAATACATAGCATTATAATTCTGAAATTCGTTTCTTTTGTTATTCTGATCGTCGTCGTTATTTTCCCGGTAAAAACTTTGAAAACGTGACTACAGATTAAAAAAATAGTACAGCTCAACGTGGATGCGGGAATCGATTATTTAGCTCGCTTTGCTCGTGTAAAAAATCACACGAGCTAAATAATCGATTTACAAACTAGTTTCGAACAATATTTTATACCATGATTATGAGGTTAGAGTGGTATAAAAATCATAACAATCAAAGTGTTTATGTTATAAATGTTAGAAAAAACTTATAGTTGCACTAACTTTAAAGATATATCTATATATTATTCTATCATTCCATGGATACGCTAAGATAAATTTTCTCTGTACACGTAATGCATAGTATGCTAATCATATCATTAGAGAATCTTCGAACCTAGAAACTCGAGGCAAAATAATTGCAGGTTTCCCCTTGTTGAGAGGAAAATAAGCACGAGACTTTGCTTTATACATTTCTTCGATCGAGGTACAGAAGTACAGTTCCGAGTATAGCAAAACTGAAATCCGGAGAAGTACAAAGACGGAGTGCCCGTACAGTGGAGATTACGTAAGCGTGTAAAGATCCGCGAGCAAGCAAAGCTCGCAGGTCGCGCTGCCAGTTCGTTGTGCGTAAAGGCTCGAATGGTGTACTCGGTGGGTGTAATCCTCTGCAGCCGTGCTAAAGCCAATCTTTGCTTTGCCTTGCCGCTTCTCTCGTGGCAGAGGAACAAATTCAGCTCTTTGAAATTCATTTTAATACAATTATTGAATTTAAATTCGAAAAATTGTAACATAAATTTTTGTAAAATGGAAAATCCGTACGGAGGGGAAAAGGCAGAAGAAAACGTTACAAAAATCTTATTATAGTAGCACTTTGAAAAATTAATGTCTAGAATTTCCTCTATTCCTATGAACGTCACAAAAAAAAATTATTTTTATTGGGAAAATATGTCAACTCACAATTCTTCTCTCTTTATTTTGTAATCTGATGATATAAAATCTGCCCAACCTTATTCCTGACGTTATATAATTTCGAAACAAAATTTATGAATTTTGGACCTATCTTTCACTTCATATTAGAGCACTTCGAAATTATGATCTAATGAAATCTGTGATTTCTCGATTTATAATGTTTTTATATTGATTTAAAAAATAAATACTTCTATCATA
Source organism: Torymus tubicola (assembly GCA_035583055.1). Lineage (NCBI taxonomy): Eukaryota > Metazoa > Arthropoda > Insecta > Hymenoptera > Torymidae > Torymus > Torymus tubicola. The sequence continues at coordinate 10,488 of JAWWEQ010017326.1, forward strand.
CTTTTATTCCCGTAACCAAGAATACATACGTTTAAAAAACAGGTTATTTGTAATTTATTTGCTTTCTATACTGTGGGTGACTTTAAAAAATGTTGTCCAAAATTATCAAAGACAATTCAATTGACAGAGTATTGTTATTCCAAGGATACAAATAAAAATTAACGATTTTTTTTTTCATTTTTCGTTTAATAATAAAATTGGATTATATCAGGAAAATTGAAATAAAACATCAATTGAATTAATAGTTAATGATACCCTAACTTTGAATAAATATATTTCAAAATTGACACACATTAATGCAAAGTTAGATTCTGCAAGTATACATATAACAGTATTATACGTAGATCGAATTACATAATAATAATTTAATTTAATTTAATAATAACAGGAACTTTAAAGTTTTAATCCTGTATTCTATTTACAACTGAGCTAACACAATGGTAACAATGTCGAGTTCAAATGTTAATATGCTTCAGTTTGATAAACAACAACAAAAATTTTGTTTGGTTTCAATTAAGCATAATTATTAGATAATTATAAATATTAAACGAATGTTAATGTTGGAATGTCGTTAGTTAATTCAAGAAAGCTTTCAATTTGTGTTAGTAAACAATTAAAAAAAATTCAATGAAATAATATAATATTACAGAAGTATGTAAAAGTAATTAATTAAATTAAATAAAAATGTTCTTGAAAAGTCATTTTGTCTCTACAATTCTTTTTCTCGCAACTTTTTTCGCTTAGCATTCTCTCTACTCATTATTTTCCCTTGTACTGTTCAAATGTGTTTAATTTATTTATCAAAATTTATTCATTAAATACAACAATTTTGTGGTTTGAAGAATAAACCATGTTCGTTTCTTACGAATTATTATTAATCAATTTTAATTTTAAACATCACAATTTGTCTACAACTCATTTAAGCTTAAATTATATGAAAATAATTTATACACCAAAAAATAAAATGATATTGTTTACAATTTTAGAAAAAAAACTCGTAATTTATCGTAAAACAATATGCCTTCTACCTTTACATTTATTGTTCTAGTTACGGGATTTTATCATAATGTTATATAATAAAGCTTCCTCTTCAAGAAAGGAGTAAAACAGTGAACGTTCTTAAATTAACCATAGTGCCTTTTAGAATTTACAAGGTTCGAATTCCTCCGTATAATTTTAAGTCGCTTAACTTAATCATATAACAGTTGAAAAATTATCACACGCTCGCCCATAAAAAGATCGAGAGAAAGAAGTTAATTAAATTGCTTTTGAGGTTTTTTTCCAGAGACTGATTGCAGCGGACGTCGACGTAAAATCTGATTCCAGCGTTTCTCGTCGGATTTATCGATTGACTTTTCAATTCTTAACTAACTTCTTTTTCAGTTCGGCCTTTCGGATTTCTTCCCCTCTAACTCTCTCTTTCTCTTCTGTCTCTGCCGCTCTCTCCATCTCTCTGTTTCTCTCTTTTACCAACTCCTCTCACGCTACTCTGCAATTCTAAATGAGTTTTAACAAAATTTTAATCAAGAAAACTCTTTGCTCATGCTGTTGACATAAGCATTACCCTACGTCTGTATGTGTTAAATGAAGTTTACTGAGTTAAGATATCAATTAATTATTTTTTCATTTTTCTATTAGTGATAATTTCTTTATTACTAAAGATTGAAATTCGTATAATGACTCTACTACGTTTATATTTATTTTTATGCTAATACGTATATTTAAACAGGCATTATCATTTTGAAATATATTGAACATCACTAATGAGATATTATAAAAATTCATAATTAAGATTTTCAGAGAAAAATTAAATCTAGTATTTCATCAAAAAAATTATCCTAGTGACTAGCGTGAATTTTTCCGTTATTTATGAAATTTTAATTAACGATAAAAAATAATTTTGAATAGCAATATGAAGTAAATAAAATTCTTAATTTTCAATTTACATTTTAAGTTTAATTAATTGTTTTAACAAGACATCAAAATTTATTCAAGATAACTATTAGAGATAAATTAAAGAACGAAACCCATATATTATTATTTTTATGATATTAAGTATTTAGTCAAACGTATATTATGTTGATTTAATGCGTCCATTTATTAAAATACTAATCAAAAGTTTTTGAGGTTAAGTGTGTACCAAGTATGCATAGTCCAGATACTGAATACCCTCGAATTCCATAAGCGAGTGTCGGGACACGTTTAAATTACATTGTCCCGACATCGGGCCTGAAATCTGTTCCGAGACTGGGATAGGCTTATTACGGCTTGTCCTGTTATAGCGGATATGTTAATTTTTTTTATACTTAGTTTTTTATATAAAAAGACATTTAACAGTCTATTTTTTTGCGTAAATTGTCAAAATAAGTGCCAAATCGAAGATATACTTTAATATTGTGAACAACTTCGCTCATATATAATAATTCCCATATGAAAAAGTATCCCGAGATAGGGTACTTTACCTTACTTATTTAATAAGCTTCATACCTTTTTATGACGCTATATAGAAAAGTGCAATCATGTAAGAAGTAAGCAGTTAGCATCTTTCTCCTTTTCACGAATTGCACTCCATATATCCACACTAATACCACAGGAAACGAAAAAATGTAATCACGTTTATAGTAGTTGCTTGCATCCCGGTACCAGTGAACGCGAAAATAAGATTAATGAGCGTTGAACTCACACAAAAAGAGCGGCGAGTGCGAGTGGCGCAAAGAAAAAGTTAAAGAAGACGCGCAGTAACTCACAGAGGGAAAGTTTTTACGACTGCCGGTCTACGAGGAGGCGGACACGCTGGACGCACCAAGCTCGTTCTCCAGGACATTTGAATTTTCGGCGAATTCACCCCAGAGTCGGATGACTCATAGCCCATAAAGTTTTCCGCGCCACGGGATAACAGTATGATGCATCCGGCTCTCTTTTTTTATTATTGTTAGCTTGTCCTTTCTTGATACATCATAAACTATAGATTTAACCATTTAGATAAGGTTTTAATTCAGACGAACGTGTATGACTTATATTTGAAGTTTTGTTGGATAGTTGTTGCATTACAACATCATAAGTATCGATTAATAAAACTATGTTAATTTAAGGAAATATCAGTTGTTAATTTGTAGCGATTTAAGCATCCATATAAAATAAAACTTGTTAAAAATTATTTTTCAAAAAATCTCAGCCAGTCGTGCTTCCACTTATAAAATTAGATTCGCGTATATCATACCAACAAATTGTTGTTATGTCATTAATTTAAACTATTAAACATATTATTTAGTCTGAAAAGTTTGGGAAACCCAACTAACTAATGATTAAGAATTGCAATGACTGTTGCTAACTCCTCATAATAGTTCTAATACTAGTATTTGGCTTAGCTTCATATTAGAATTTCTAATTGGTCAAACTTTACGAGCAACAATAAGCAAGCTTTCGTTTTAATTACCACAGCCACTAAATTTGTAATTACTAACTATGTATTATAATATATAAACTTAATATTTAGGAAGGTAATCGTGGATTAGCTTTCATATGTAATTACATATATTGACGATCAGTTCAGAAGAAAAGCACCAAACTTGCCTTACCGGTAACTCGAAATTAATTGGTAATAGACGATGATATAACGTGAAGATAGCACATAAGTTACGTTTTAGTCTGTGATTGCACGATTTGACACTCAATGACACTCAATGACACTCAATTTGAATTGTGTGTGTGCCACCGTTGTGGGTACATCTGAATATTTTTTCATAAAAACATTTGCGCAGCAATTTAGTAAGTTCAAAAGATACTTTGATACGTATATCGCAGTAAATTTGCAGAAACATTCACAAATTATGATCGATAAGTTTCGCATGCTCTCCTCCGATAACAGCCAACCGTATAATTAAAATTATATGAGTTTTGAGTATACTTCACACTGTACTTCCATATGTAGGGACCGTTTATGTTACGAAAATTTCCTATAATTAGTACATAACCATTAAATAAATGCAGAATATTCTTCTTGTCGCCGACAGGTTTCGAGTGCGATAAATGTTGTAAATAACTTTGTAAAAATGCAAGAGAGAAAGAGAAAATAATCATAAAGTAATGAGAGCCAGTAAATAATTTCGGTTATCCCGAGGTTGTCAGACCCCGTTTGTGGGAGCTTGCTCCCAGCTGTGTGGGTCAAATGCGGAGGAATAATCTTCGATTATTTCGTGACCTTTTTGGCTACTACCAAGCTTCGGCCATACGCGCAAATTTGAATTTCGAACGAACTTCGCCGATCAATAAGTCGACGACGGAGCGCGAGACGAACGCAACAGTAAGAAACGTAGCAATGCCATTCATTTTTTAAACTTTTTCGCTCTTGCATTTGCACGATCAGTATGTTTATATCTATATCTATGTAAAAAACAAAAAAAAATAAAAATAAAATGCGAAAGGCCGAGGAGAAGGCTATTCAAGTCACACGATCGTGCGTCAGACGGTTTTCAGAGCTTGAGCTTGCACCATTATATTTGTTAACCTCGTTTAATAAAATTGACTTTCTTCACGTATCTAATTTAATTTCGTTTTAATTTCCATCCTCTACACTTCTTATCAATAAATTTAACAAAAAATTGGTAATTTATGCTTATAAGATTCCTATCAAGGTTGTAACGATGTAATAATGTTATGTTATGATGATTAATAATAATGACTTGAAAAGTATACATTGAAAAGTTTGTTCTTGAATACTAATCCAACGGAACAACACTGCACATCGCTACGCATATTTCGTGCGGCCAATACTTTTTCGAAATTATCATTTTTCTCTGTGTGTACATACGTTGACAAAAGCGGGTTTTCACTCAATTAACCAGATAATTAATTTGCATCTTTGACCCAGTTTAAAAGTAATTTATTAAATTATGTACCAAAGTTAAAAAGTCCTTTGCTCTCGTCACGAGTATCGTTGTAAACACATCCAAACTTGTCTCCCTTCGGAACTCGATAATTAATAATCGAATTATGGCACACATTCCCTCGTGTCTCTAAAATATGTATATAAATACGTATGTACGATAAAAACCTTTTATCGTTCTCGTTAGTTTACATTGTGCCATTTTCATATTTTATGAAATAAAAATTAATATAATAGGCATTAAACACAATATGTCAATCACAGTGATTTCTTATATAGTATGAAATTTTTAAAAATTTCTTTTGAATGAACATCTATCTTGAAAAAAGATTTAATAACTTTACCTGTAAATTTTGAAAAATAAATAATTCAGTTAAATTATTCCTTTATCACTTGAGTAAAATTCTCTAATAATCTGGTCATCCAATATTTTCAAAGCTGACGTTGCGCAGGCACACGACCATGTGGAAAAATGGCCGCGACATAAAATTGGGGGAAGAGGGAGGGGGAGGGTGCAAACTACGAGACTGTGCCATTGATAGGTTTAATAAAACAGGGCCGGTAGAAAGATTGACTGACACTTTACACACAGGAAATTTGAAGACCCGAGTTCGTGAGAGGCGCTCTTAATTACAATGTTGTAACGCGAATCGAAATTAATTAGTTGAAAGTTTTAACGGGCGTCGGTGGCGCTGGCAGAGTGCATGTTTGGTTAAGGCTGTGTCCAAGCGTGCGCTCACAGCCGGGCAATCGATTCTGCTAATTGAATCAGCGCGCAAACTTTTCGCGCGCAACACACATATACACAGAGAAAGAGAGAGGCGGCCGACTCTAATTTTGCGAGGGTGAATTATTTTATTTGCAGACACGTGCGAGCAAATTGAACGCAGAGGGAAGGGGAAATTAATGGCTTGCGCGATTACGGGAGAAAGAGATAGAAGGAGAGAGGGTGAGGCAGGACATTGCTCATTCTGTTTGCCGAACATTAGTTTTATCGCGAAACGCCACGTGCATTCCCGCCTCGCGACGCAGACTCGCTCGAGTGAATTTTTAAATTAACCGAGATTTTTGCCCGATTTTCTCTTAAATAACGGTTTACAGTGATGAATGCTCGGCGCTCACGATAAACCGAACAGTTATATTTGTATATCGAATATTCTTCTTTATTACGCGCGCACGTATTCAATTTCTGGTAAAAAGTTTAATATTTTACATTCTTTGGTTTTTGAAACTAAATACATTAGTGATTATTAATATTGCAGATGTTTTTTAATGTTAAACGAGGTTATAATTGAGAAAACTTATAAATATTAAAAATCTTTTGTTTGTATAATAAAATAAACTGAAGTTACTTGAAAAAAAAATAAAATTTTTTTAATTAATGGCACCGTAGTAACGTCCATTTATTTGAAGAGAAAGTTTATTTTTAGTACAAAATTTATCTGATTCCGGTAATGCTCTCGGTAAATTTACCGAAAATTGAACATATGTATGAAAGATAAATATTAATTTATTCAATATCATAATCATTGAAATAATGAAAAATATTGATTCAAAAGCTATATTTTGCGACAGGAGCTTACATTTGAGCTACTACTTTGTCCTACGTAAATCGACGATTAAAGCCCCGGACCACCGCCAAGGGTTTGTCGCCTAAACTCCCGTATCAAATGAACTTTCATTCTCCTATCTCTCATACCCCTACTGCGAACTTGATTCGCGTTCGCATCCTCTTTGACGCGAGCTTTGTTAAAAGACGGCAGGGCAGAGGTATGGGCAGGTATACGTGTAGCTATCGCACGGCCAAGTTCTCGCGCGCGCGAAAGAGACGGCCGGCCGATGGCTGACTGGTAGTTAGGATAATGGCCAGGTGAGCCCGCTCCGGAGGGCAGCAATAATGACGCCACAGTCTCCCTCTCCTCCTCGCTTTTTTTCGCGAGCGAGTGCACGTTTTGTTCGTCGATTTCCTCCGGCGCGAGCGCTACACTTTTTATCGTTTCCGACTCCGACGGCGACGATGGCGAGGACGAACTCCTTGGGCCTGCAATTTCGTGTCTTTTTCAGCGGACGCAAGAGAGAGGGAGTAATATCGGACGATGATGAGGGCGAGGTAGAACGCGCCGATGACCGGACACGAGGGGGGACGACCGACTGCGTCCGTTTCATTCGCGTAGCTTTACCCTTTTCTCTCCCTTTTCCTTCTCTTTCGCGGCTCGGGAGACCGCGTATATAGCCGGTGATTTCACGATTTTTCGGAATCAGTGGCGCGGCCTGGGAAACGACTCGTAAAGATTGCTATTCTCGTCTCTTGCCCTTATGTTTTTTTTATTATTATTTTACTTTGCTCCCAATGAAGCTGCAATTGCACATAATTTCACGATGAAATTAAAGGTTTCAGGTGGGACGCAGGTAGGTATAGAGAGGCACAAAGCCGATCGCGTTCACTCTTACCGCAGACGCAGCTGAGGCTTTGTAATGTCTCGGCTGGAATGAAATAAGTTTACAGTAGTATTCGAAGACGCGCCAATCGTTCATAAGTTAAAATATGCATTTTTACTTAAAAATTATCCGAACCGATTAAGTGCAATATTACATTTTTTTAATCATTTATAGCTGACAACTTATTTTCCGTATACACCTGAGTTACAGGAAATTCAAAGAATCATTTTACATCGTAATCATGCAAATTTCACCAAGTTCTTTATTGAGATATTCTTTCACGCCTTTAAAGTCACGCATATTACCTTCTGAACATCGTCACAAAAAAGTGGCCAGCGATTTTTCCTGGAAATGCAAACTCAAAGTAGTATATGATTTGCAAACGGACCCGAGAGGGACTATCTGACGTATATGCAAAAATTTGTTGGCGCTATTACGGAAATTTGGTAAAGGGCAGGGCAATAAGTGCAATTGCACGAAATTTGCTAACAGTTCAAAAATCCCGCGAAAATGAGAGATAAAAATGAACCACGCTGCACGCAACCTGTGCAAGAAGAACCTGTGCAGTTAATTGGACACGGATTCGAAAATGTGGGAATCGTAATTGTTCACTCGTGCATGAAAGTTGAATAATGGCGTACGTTAAAATGACAAAGTTTACATTTACGCTCAACAACATGCATTAATTGAGACTTCGAGTTTGTGGAATCGCGTTACAGTCGTTATATTTTTTCCTGCGCTATTATTCAGTTTGCATCGAACGCAACAAGTATACAACGTACTACACAGTTACATAATACAAAAGGCAATGTTGTTTGTAGAAAACTTGAACAATATTTTTATGAAGAATTCTATAAGTAAAAAAAATTGTTAAAAGTATTGTATACATCAATCAAAAGCGTTACACTAATTATTGAGTTAGTCAAAATACACAACACAAATTTTAACAAAAATATCTAATTTCTCAAACGTATTCCTTAATTTTACATTCGATTAGATACTGAATCGAACGTATATTTTTAAAGTAATAAAGAATATTATACGGTACACCCGCGATGTATAACTATTAAAATAATTGAACCTCTACGCTTCAAACCGTGTCGATACAGCATGGTCATAACATTCTTTTTCGCATACAAACTCCCTCCCCGAAAAGGGATTACGATCATTTTCATCTAATAACACACGGCTCTGCCGTCAAAAAGTGGTATGATCAATTATGACATGTTAAATTGCAACCCTTTCGTCGTCGTCGTCGCCGTCGTCGAAGTCGCCGACTCATAAATAGCTCTATTACGTGCGCGAGTTGCGAGAAACGGTACTTTACCGGGGCGTGGTATATATATATATAGCAGTGCACGACGACGCAATGCAAATTAGATAAACACCAGCACACCTCCGCTCGCTGCTCGTAAAAAAACTAGGCATTTTCGCGATATTTACGAGCTATTTTCACGAAATTCCCGGGCGATCGTTCTATTTATGGCCTGGCCGAAATTCACAGCGTTAAAGGAGATAATCTATACGTATGCGCGGAATAATAATACCGTATACTATCGTGCAGCAAGTTCGGCGAAAAAGTGAAAGTCTGGGGCGGCCGCCTTCTTTGGAATTTTTCCCGTTGTCCGCCGGATTATGCAAACAATAATTGATAAGTTTACGTCGGCGATAATTCGTGATTATGAAAATCGGGCCGTGGATAATTCGTGGCTGTGTAATAAGACAACGACTGATACTTTATAACGAGCTAAATCAATCACGCTTTATTGTCTTTTCTAATTGCTTTTCTAATGTGTATACTATTTTCTGTACAGTAGATGCTGAGTTATAATTAGAAAATTTTATAAGATAATATTAATACGAGCACCGTTAGGAGGTAACATTGTAGTAATATTATAATAATATACTTCGATAAGTTTGTATGATAGAAATTGTATGTTAATTTAAAGTTCGAGATAAGTTATTGATCATTCTTATAGAGTTACAAATATACACGTACATTAGGTACAGAGAATACATAAAGATAGGTCAATTTTGGTTTTGAAAGTGTTATTATTACCCAATAATACGTTTATATTCAATGTATTTCTTTCTATATAATTTTTACAAAAATATAAGCCTTCTTTCTTTTCACTAGCCACTGTAAAGACTTATATGGAATTTTAAACTGAACTTTCGAATGCAACGTTGAAAATTATGGCTTGCTAAACGCATATTTTTTCCACAAAAGTAACATTTCATTCAAAATGAAGTTCGTGTTATAAAAGTAATCATATGCACGCACGCAAATACTGAGAATGAGTTGTCCAACATCACTGACCTAAAAAGTGTGAAAATGACGATAAGTTTCTTCAAAATACCATCTTTTCGGCGAATGCAATAAGAAAACTCACTGAATCCTCCAACGAACGTCTACGTTCCAATTGCTTGGTAGACCTTCAGGTCTCGTAACTTCAATGCGGAGTCACGCTACTTCTTGGGAAACAAAAAATAATTAATTTTCCACGACGAGATACCACTACACACACGAGTACACGCGCATTTAACAGTTGGGCAAGGGGAACGCGAACGTGACGATTGTTTTCGCGTCGATCGCGGAAAACGAAGGAAGAAGCCGTAAGTAAAAAAGAAAGGGGAGCAACAAGGCGAGTACGTAAAGGCAACAGTTGTTGCAGCTGTCGCGTGAAAAGGTATACAAAGACCGTCGAGGCGAAACAGAAACGACGTAACAGAAAGAAAGACAGCAAGCTAGTGAAAGACGTGCGAGGAATGGTCTTCACACAAAAGGAGCCTGATGAATTTTTTTGCCTCTCCCCCTGCGTTGCTCGCGCGCGCGTAGCTAGTCTCTCTTTGAAGCCGCGCGCCTCCTCTTTCTCCTCTCTCTCTCTCTTTCTCGCTCTCTTTTCGCGCGCATATAATTGTCTGGAAAAGGAATAATTGGCTCGCGTGCGCTACCACCTCGATACGCGGAATCGCGCGATCCGCTCCGCATGTCCCGTCGATTACAGGCGACGAGAAAGAGTATACTTATACGCACTCGCGCACCGCGGCACTAGCAGCGAGTCTAAGTGGTTTAGCCTATTATAGCGTATAGTCACGCTTCTAATGAGTGTGACGTCGAGAAGCGGAACACGCACTGAGATTTTTTTTCGGCCCCGTTCGTTAGGTAACAAATCCTTGCTTTTTGCAGTATAGCTATACCTACACGGTATATACCGTAGTCACTGCCGAGCTAAGGGAAAACGCATGTTTTCGCATTTGTTTATTTACTCGCAATTTGTGGGAATTACACGCGGATTTTCAACTGTTTTCTTTTCATCGAGGCGCGTGTGTACCGGTCGCACCCGGGAAAGTTAATGAGCTGCGGCAGGGAGAGTTGACGCGTTTTCATTATGAAAAGTGCAGGGGTACAAATTAGAGGCGTCAAAGTAACTTTCTAGATTTCCGAGTCAGTGGAGGACTTGATTACTCTTAACTTATACGAGAAAATATACACATAAGAAAAATAATATTTTGGCAAAATGTACAGCGCAGACTCTAAAGTATTCTTTGTGCTTGAACAATCGATAGCAGGTGCACATTTTCCCTCTCAAGCCTGCAATATAATATATCCTCTGCGATAAATTAACTATAAACCGGTGAAAGGATAGAACCGAAGGCTTTGTTTCCTCTAGGCAGCGACAATGGCAGGTTTGGGTGGTTATGGATGTGCATATATGTGCAAATCTCACAAACGCTGCGAAAAACTTCGAAAAATGGACCCAAAAATTTTTTTTTCGACGACACCTTCCAAATTAGGGTTTTTTTATTTGTTAGGTTGTCTAGACAAGATATCTGTTGTTGAACAAAGTCCATCGAAGGGTATCATTTTTTCTGGGACCAATAAACAATTGTTTAAGAATGATTAAAAATAGCTCTAGTTTAGTTATAATTATTCCACCAAAAATAACTTCATAAAAAATTTGGAAAAAAAGAAAATAAAACTAAAGAGCGAGAGCTTTCCAGATCTTTTTTCAAAATTAGAAAATGTTGAATCCTTCAAAAGTTACGTGAGTTTGAAGTTGAGCCTAAAATACACATGGTCAATAACTGGGACAATTGTTGACCTTTTCAGACCCTTTTCGTGAATATTTGTGTATTTTAAGCTCAACTTCAAACTCACATAACTTTTAAAGGAATCAACATTTTTTAATTCTGAAAAAAGATTTGGAAAGTACTCACGCTTTAGTTTTATTTTCTTTTTTCCAAATTTCATATTAAGTTATTTTTGGTGGAATAATTTAGAACTAAACTAGAGCTACTTTTAATGATTTTTAAACAATTGATTATCGTTCCCAGAAAAATGATACCCTTCGATGGACTTTGTTCAACAACAGATATCTTTTCTAGACACCCTAACCAACAAGAAAAATCTAATTTGGAAGGTGTCATCGAAAAAAAATTTTTGGGTCCATTTTTTTAAGTTTTTCGCAGCGTTTGTGAGATTTGCACATATGCGTGTATGTGCATGAGCATGCATTTGAAATCGGGCGTCGGTCAATTAGAGTCTGCATAAAGTGAACGGCCGGACGATAGGTGATAAGTTGCCATTTGCGGTATTCACACGCGTGCAGAATATATCGGTGGAACTTGAAAATCCATTTCAATTTCGAACATATTTCTAACGCTCATAATTAAAAGAACGGATCTTTACCATTCCACTGAAAAATATTCGTTAATTGGAATAAGTTTAACAGATAAAATAAAATTGTAGAGATAGCCGCAGGCATGAGACAATTTATTTTCTTTGCAAACATTTATATCAATCTTCAATTTATTTTCAAATATAGGTTACGTAAATAAAATAAATATTGAATATTGAATATATATTACAGATGAATCGTCTATTTTTATTGTTATTGTTTCAATTTTAAAGGGATTATTTCGACTACTCGAAAAAAGGGTTGTTAAATAATAGTTTATAAGGCAATAAAAAAAAACGTGTTTTTGTTAACTGTTTCCTGATTTATTTACTTTGTATGTTTAAAATATCTTTCATTTAGAGATAACTTTATAAAATCGATAATTTAAAAATATTCTTTACGTGACGTATACAAATATAGAAAATTCGTCAATAGAATGATCTTATAAGAAAGATTAAAAACATTTATGATAAAAAAACATTAACTCCTGCCACTACTTTTCTAATATACGATATATAAACCCGCATTGAATAAAAAAAAAAATATTGTGAGCATGAGTAAGATGAGAATACACACACCTTTGACCGTATCGCAATTAACGACATCACAGGAATATCAGTACCAAGCCCTCGAATCAATCGCTCGTCACAAATAATTGAAGCAGTCAGCGTATCAATAGTGTGGCGGATACGCACTCCACAGCCTCATTTAATAAAGTTTCGCGTATTGTGATTTATAATGACGGCGGGCCCGCAAATGCGGTTCGCATATATTTGCCACGTAGCATCCCCTGACGGTCTCGCGCGTTCCGTTAATAATTCCCTCAATAGCGCACATTAGCAAGCCCCAGGGTGATGATAACACGCGCTCGGTCGCGAAACTTAATCGGACCTACCGGCCGCCACACGTCAAAGCTAAAGTCGTTTTTATTAATTTGTGATTTCCGCTACGATGAAGAGATATATTACTTCGCAAATGTATAATACAACAATGATTTAGATATAGAACGATAGATAGAATTCGTAGAAGTTGTAGTCTCTTTATAAGCTTCATGAATATTTATAATTCATATCTTATGCATTTACATTGTACGTGTTCTTTTCATTATTAGAAGAAACAATAGAATGATGAAATCTTCAATGTTTTATATTCTACACTATACTTTCAAACATTTTCTCGCGTTTTTCATTTTGAAAAAAATATAATTTTTCTCACGAAGTTTGAAACACAGAACTGGTAAGAGCAGAAAAGTTCGTACATTGAAAAAGAAAAAAGAAACTTCGTCTTCCCATTTCACAGCACTCCGTGTTCTTAAATTCTATTTAGCATTGGCATAAGAAAGTTTGTGCCTGCGTTTACGACATCTGCATACAACGTAACCTCCAGAAATTCACTAATTAAAAGTACCCATACAAATTTAACTCCCCGTAAATATCAGTTTAAATCGATTGAATTAACTCGCCCGCATTCCTTGTACCAGCCTCCTTTCTCCCTTTCTTCTAATGAAAACCTCTCCAATTCACTAGCAGGCGCCTCTCGGAAATGCAATTTCTCTGTGCTCCTCTTCTGTTAATTTAGCGCTCTCTCGTAAAATTAACGTGCATCGTGTATATAGTTGCTTTCCAACTGAATAATACACACATACACAGGAGGTGCACAGAATACCAGACGGCCAATCAGCTGTGTTTCCGCGGCATAATTAATCTTGGACGCGCTCAGAGCCACGAGTTTTCAGGCGGGCCCCTTAAATGTATGCAAGCCACGACGATGGCGTGTGCGACTGCATTAACATGAGGGGAGCGAGCAGAAAAAGTGGATCGCCGCGCGCATATACCTGCCGTCTTTGGCCGCTCGACTCGTTTGTCGATGTGTTTATTAGCCCTTGCGCGTTCTGCTGTCCACGTTACTTCCCCCCCCCCCACTCTTTCTCCTTCTTCCCCGCTGGCGAATTAATGCGCGGCGAGTACGTGTAATGGCCTTTTTCACGGCTTTTTCGTTGACCCTCGAAGCGAGTGTAAGTTTTATGTATTACTCCGGTGCTCGTTTTCACTATACGACTTTCTTACTGCGACCAATGTAATCATAAAACATCGAATAAAGCTGCGAATAGGTTTAATCAAATATACGGATGAACGAGTATTTATATCAACAAAATTACTTGTAGGTTATACTGTCGAAAATTAATTTTTTATGTAATCGAATTCTCGATTGTAGTTTTTGCGGTATTATCGATACAATTAAGTAGAGCTTGACAACAAAGTTGCTAATAATGATATATAATTTGCAAGATAATGAAAAAAAAATTTTACGCGCATCAATTAATTTCTTCTTTTTTTACCCAGTCAATTTATAATGAGCTCGATTTATGTTTTTGTAGGCGTAAGAAGTACATTACCGTAACAGCGCTGCAATAATTACACTACAATGACGAGACCAAACTCACCTGAAACAGAAAAATGTTATAATTAGCAAATTCACGTAAAAACAATTGCATACGCAATTTTCAAATATGAAACGTCAATTAGTAGAGTACGTTAGACTGTTATGAAACTATATGAATAAAATATTATGCTAATCAAACATGTTGCGATTGGAACGTATTCAAATTGAAGTCCAATTAAAGCATAGTAATACAACGTTTATAAATGTACTTTTGGCGTTAAACTCGTGTTTTTCTTTCCGAAGCAACAAAACGCTCATTATTTACAAACTGCTAGAAAAAGAATTCAGCACGCGGAACTCAACTATAATGAAAGATCGCAGATGGCAAGGCAACAAATAAACAAAAGACAGATTCGTTAGTTCGACGGAGCCAGTAGAAGGTTGCGTGTGTGCGCGCGCGGAGAACGGAGAAAGTGAAATCTGGCTGTGAGTAGAGAGATGCAAAAGGGGAGGAGGAGAACACTTAATGGGAGGCTCGATTCCCTCCGCGACCGCGGGTGGAGAGAAAGAAAGAGAACACGAGAGGCATCCCTGCGTCCGATGGTATCGCGCCAGACTTACTAATTGCCTCAGTGGAGGAGCAAGCGAAAAAGGAACGGAGAGAACAGGATCCACGGTGAGAGAGAGAGAGAGAGAGAGAGAGAGAGAGAGAGAGAGAGAGAGAGAGAAAGAGATCGAAGGAGCACGCGGAGCTGTAGAAACGGGAGCAAAAAGCGCACTGCACGCGAGAGGGAAAGAGAGGAGGAAGAGTCGGCCGCGATAACAACGAACGAACAATGAGGTACGCGCGCAGGAGAAAAAGGCATCGCATTCTTGTTACTCGTCCTGCCGTCCATGTAAATTTTCGTTTAACACGTGGTTCTCCCGCGTAATTAAGTAATGGCTGAGTGTCTGTTTGCTCGCAGGAGTGCCAACTGCTACTTGGTTACTTATGTGTATTTATAGGCAAACGATAGAAGATTTTTATTAATACAGTGTTCATGATGCGTAAATAAAATTTTTATAAAAATCGCGATAATATGGCATAAATGATAAATTTAACTTGTCTTTTACGTAAAGGGTTACGCAAGATAAATATAATAGCATTGAAAGGTTTTCTTACTCATTCGTATAATTTCAACTATTTTTGTGTATTTCCCGCACTTACTCAGACCACGCTCTTGTTTTTCTTCACTAAAATTTTCATTTTATGAAGCACTTTAACAATTAATTAAATAAAGTTACAATTCTATTATACGTACTTTAAAATCTTGATAATAAAGCGTAAATATTTATTCTGTTATAGCATAATTTTAAAGAAGGTATATATACATCTCTCGATTAATTATTTAACCGAATTCTAAAAGCACATGGAATTGAATATAAATGTGGTGTTCCACGTATTTGTTTGAATTTTCATAATAGTACATATTAGTCAAATTGATACTTTATCGCGTGTATATCCCTAATATTGTTTTAAATACAACAGTTTTACACTGCAATATAGAAAATTCTTCCAGAAGAATATACCGAAAATTTAGCTACTTATATCATAAAACTCGCATTATTAAGACTCAGTTGGCGAAAGTCTTTTCTACAAACGACCAAGTACGTATTTCTCTTCAAAGCTCTAAAATCGCGCAAACCGCAAGCAGCCGAGAGTGAAAGAGAGCGAAGCCAGAAGACAAAAGCCAGATAATGACAGGCTAGGACATACAGTCTACGCTGCAACGATTCGCGGCTAGCGCGGAAGGATCGGTCGCGCGCGATGATGTCCCTTATTACGCGAAATCGGTTGTATCTATCGGCGCGCAGGCTGTGTATACGCGCGGCGCGGGCAATCGATTCCGTGCGCCGCTTGCGCACAGCACCGGTTTATCGCTGCGCGCGAGTGCGCCGCCGATTCCGCGAAGGCGATTAGAGCGGTCGAGCCGAGACACGCGCATTACGGGCCCACCGCGTCCAGGGGGGGGGGGGGGGGGAAACGATCCACGCGATCGACATTTAGCCTGTTTTTTACCCTCTCCTTCGACTTCTCTTCCTCTCTCGCTCTTCTGGTGTAAAATGCTACTCTCTACAGCTCGGGACCGCACTGCAAAGGGAATTCGCAGCTTTTTCTTCGAGGCCTTTATTCTCTCTGTCCCTCTCTCTTTCTCTCTCTAGACTCGCGAAACGATCGAAATATAGTGAAAAGGAAGCGATGGCTTTGGATGACTGGCGTCGTCTAGGCAGCTCTGATTCTCGTTTTATTGAAGAAACCCGTCCCATTGGCGCGGATGACGCCGTCGCTTCTTTTTCCGCGACGATCACATTAATTGAGCATTGTTCCCAGAGATCCCTGCGGTTTTTGTCGCGCGAACCGCATCGGCTGTCATTAAACATTAGGATTTACCAGCTGAGGGATTTCAACGCAGTGGTTCGTCAGATACAGTACGCGGAAATTCGCATCAGCGAAATTACATTGTAAGCTAAGTTTAATTGACACCGATCGAAGTTGAAGAATATGTCGTATTCGTGGATCTGTAGAAATAAACGGATATTTCGGATGGATTGGAATTGAATGTAATATTGAAAAATGTCATTTTTTACAGATATGCGAATCAAATTACATTATATTCAATTCATCCATTCTGCTTTTTCTAGATATAGCATGACAAAAAATGAAAAAAAATCTTGAAAGAAGGTTATTAATAATAATGGCCATGCAAAATTAATAAGTTGTCTACCTTATTTCCGGAAACTTGTTGTCGATTATTACAGACATTATTATCCAATATCTAGGAAAAGATCTCAGAAAATTCAATATTTGGATATTGAGTATCTGCTTACATAGTTAGTTCTTATTTTAAGATATTAAGATTGAAAGTATCGTCTATATTTATTATTAAAAGGTGGCATTTTTTATAAAGAGAGACTTGATTAATGAAAATATCAATAAATACTGTACATGGTATAATATCAGTTTATTCTATTCGGAAGGCAGGCATATAAGAGTATACCCCATATAAGAATTTGACTGAATTTTGAGGAAAAGTCGAGATACATTCATAAAAAATTTCTTTCCTGCAGTATAACCTTGGAATAATAATACGTATAGTAAAAAAGATACGAAAAAATTAAATAATTATAAAGATAAATGAGTATTAATATTCAAGTATTATTTTAAAAATATGATAATACTTCTAAATCTCCTCCGAGTAACTACTAAAAAACTTTTCAATCTTTTCGACAAAAAAGTCTCTCTCTTACCACCATCACTACCCTATTTCGTAAAACTTGTAAAACCCGACAAGCCTTCCCCGAGCAAAATAAACCCTGCACGTAAGACGCACGTACGTAAGACAGCGTCTCCGGGAATTTCACGCGCGCGCTCGCAACTTCAGGCGCTACTTTGCTCCTCTCACCCGCACCAGGCGCTTATGGGAAATCGATGCTCTACTACGCGGGGATTCTTAATATGTAAATGTCGCGCGGCGTCGGGACGAAACCGCTTGGGAGTCGCGGCGCGTTTCCAATTATCGTAAAAACGCGAGACAGCTGGGCGACACGCATTAGACGGGACCAAGAATAAGAGACGCGCCCGCGCGCATCTGCCGAAAACGACTTTTCTCGTGTCTCTGTGCGTCTCTCTTTCCGGATTTTGCTTTCCGCGTCGTGCCTTCGGTCTTTCCTTTAAATTCTTTTTATCGCGCGACTCTCTGTTATGTTTGTACTTAAACGAAAAATATTGAATTTTCCGCTGGTACAGGAATTGTCGTAGCTAGAATAATATAGAAATTCACGTAATTTATCGTTTAATAATGCGCGGACTATCGTGTTCAAGCAAATGCACGAATGAATTTTCAATGCGCAAACGTTGAATTTTAACTGTGCGTTCTTTACACGTTTCGCAGTATGAGAGCATTCCATACGAATTTCTCGTGCTTCTGAAAATTTGTTTATCCACGAATTTTAATTTGCACGTGCAATCAAAATATCTTTTCTTGGTTAGTTCATTTTCACGTATCAATAAAACGAAACAATGTCGCTCATCCATTTTTTACTATAACTTTATGGATGCTAAATGGTCCTAAAAAAGAAAATTATAGAGCCGAAAGGCAATTGCACGCAATTATTGCACAAACAAAAGACAAACGTCTGAACATTTTCACCTTATCGTGTGCGATCGGAAACACTGTCATTAAATTAGGGAGTAGAAATTGTAACGTCTGTAGGACATCCCCATGTTATTTTCGGTCTACTCGCTAGCACTAAAATTTAAGTGTAGCACTGCCAAATTCGGCTCGGCTCGCCGCGCGTGTAGGCATATGATTTTTCGAGAGTAGCAACTCTACGGCTAATAATGATAAAAGAACGGGAAAGGGGGAGTCGGTCTGTCGCTTCCCTCGAAATAATCTTGCGAAAAATAATAACAGAACGAGAGCGCAGTTCCTTCTTCTTCTTTCTCCTCCTCTTCTTCTGCCTCTTTTCGCCAAGGCAAGGTAGAAAAAAGCTTGAAATTATCATTCTCCGGCACTTCTCGGAAATCCGTCTATGCTACATAATTCAAAAAACAGACGTAAACGAGAAATAAAAGTCACGCAAAAAGTGGCTCTCTCTCTTTCTCTCTTGAAACTGTAAAAAAAGACAGGTAGAGAGAGAGAAGAGAAAAATCACGAGCATCCTACCTTGCCCATTCCGAAGGCTGCAATCGGCGCCGTGCGCTCGCGCGTTTCCAGGGATGAGAAACAGAAACGATCCAATAAGAAAGAATACCGGGCGTAAAAAGATCGGAGAGGAGAAAAGGCGAACGGCGGCAGTGAGAGACGGGAACGCGCATCGCCCTTTCGACCGTTTTGCGCGCTCGCATGTGGTGAACAGCGCACGTTCATCTAATCGGCAATATCGCCATGCGATCTCAAAACGCCTTTTCATCAATCCATTCGTTGTCATTGAACTTTTATTAATTTTTTTTAATTGTTGACCAAGTTAAAAGGCAAAAAATTTGTTTATCAGAGTTAATTAGGAAAATTATTGAATAATTATCATATTGTAAAAATTATATGAAAATAACAGACTTATCGGCAATTTTATATACTTTACAATCAGCGTTTCGTTAATTAATGAATCGCTGAAAAATAACAAGTTAAAATACAATCCAATTATTTGCCGTATATCATTACCGGGAATTTTCTGGATTAATTAAAAATCCTTATAATATGGGTTATCCCACAATTACTAATTCGCATAATATACCCGTGTTAGTTATACCGTGCTTGGCACGAAAACAAAAGGATCGTATCTACTGAATGAATCGACGAATCATTGCCCACGGAGAAAAATATTGACTTATACACACGCGAACAGCGATATCTCATGGTCGAAACTTGTTTTCGCGTCGATGACCACACACGCACCTGATGCCAGCGAACTTCTTATTTACAAAGTCAGCGCTGGTAGACACAACATTGTGAACCCTTGCCTAAACCTCTTTCTCTCTTTCTCTCTCTCTCTCGCTCTCCCCCTCTCTCTTTTTCTCTCTTTCTCGCTCTCTCCCTCTCTCTCTTTCTCTCTCTTTCTTTTGCGCACGTATACTGGTCCGTCCAGTTGCCTTGTTGATTCTCCATATAGCTGCTCGCCATTATCGGTCGGACCCCGGGCCGCTCTCTCTCTCTCTCTCTCTCTCTCTCTCTGCTCTACAATCTCAATCTATTCAAACAATGGTAACGACCGCGGTGTGCAGCGAAGAGCGCTATAATACGGGTGCGAGCGCGGATCCCTCCTCGGAGGAATTTCCTGGAAGGCCCCGATGGCCAACGATGCCACTACTGCTGTGCAACTTGCCTCCGGACAGCGCAAAGTGTGAGACTTCGGTGTGCCGGATGCGATCCTAAATTGTTCGGAAATTGATAAATTTTCAAGAGCGCACGAGCACTTTTCTGATTGCTTTTAACAAGTGTTATATACACACACATATACACACACACACACATACACACACATAAACACACACACACACACACATAGAGGTGCACGTGTGTACGTGTGCACAGTTGAGGGTTTTCGCAATACTTGTTTCAGCGAGTTATTTTGAATTTTCCCCGAATTCGTTTTCAGGTAATCAAATAGTTCCAAAGCTTTTGAGATATGCTTTTGCGGAATTGGATGAAACTGTTCCATTATTTAGTTACAGATATTTTACCCTCAATTCAATTATAGAATAATATTACATTTGCATTAATTTATTTCGAGCAAGATCTTTTTTCTTATTTTAAAACAGATTTAAAGCAAATTTAACGAGATTTATGAACTCACTTACATATCGTTATATTATAAGAAGATTATATAAATAAAATTATCAAAAATTCTCTGGTATATGCATTGAAAGATCTTTCTAGTTACATAAATGAGGTATTAAATATTAACAGAAAGTAAAAAATGCGCCGAAAATAAAAATTTTCAAGTTGAACAATAGCTGCTAGGAACGGAGAAATATAGATTATAAACAAAAGAAAAATCAATGCAAATGGGAAAAACGAAGATTGCGCACTTAAGGTATCACAGAAAAGTAATGGGTTTACAATAAGAGTGATAATAGGTAAGAAAGAGAGCAAGAGAAAGCAAGAAAGACAAAAACTGAGGGGATACATCAATTTGCAGAATGGTCGGAATTTTTTTTCTGTTTTATCCTTCTCCATCGACTATCTTTTCCTTCTACCTTTTCTTTCCTTTTACTGCTTTCGTTTTACCTTTTGTCGGTTTCGTTTTATTTCTTCATATCGTAGTATAGCATAAAATATCTTGCGTATGGTGCAAAATAAGCATGCTCTAATTAAAGGGAAACGTCGAATCGCAATAGAAAATTTAACTACTAAAGTCTCAATTTTATCTCTCGCTCTTTTTATGCTTTATTATTAACGTTGACATTATTCACATTTTACGATTCTCCGATGAATAAAGAACTCATTTAAGACCTATGAACTCATGATTCAACCAACGCAAAACCTTTTGAGCTCTAAATATCTGCTTGTGAGGCTTCACTTTACAGTTCTGCGAATTTTATCACGGCAAAGGATTTATTCAATTTTATTAGTCTAGTGTAACATACCGTCGATACTGAAATTTTGAATGGCCCTTCAATGTAATTTCGGTCAATTTCTTCATACTATGCGTGGATGTTCAAAAGCGGTAGCTTTTCGAAAATTGGAAACATTAATAGAGCAACGCCACGGTTCATTACTGCAGTGTTTTTAATTCCCAAATTAATACTTGCTTTGCGAAATCGCTAAATAAGCACACCGTTCGATAGAACTTTTAGTTACTGAAATGGCCCGTATTAGGAAAAATAGCATTGATGCATTTTATTACCCGATGAAATTTTACTACTATAAAAATTTTCTAAACAATAATTCTTCTATCATTGCATAAATGTGACCATTATCATTATTTCTACAAGTATTATATAATATACGTAAAATAAGCACTGAACATGCTCGAGTATAAGAGTTTAGGTCTGAATGGCGGAGAGTCCGTCAGAGGCACTCGACGTGATGAACCTGTACGTGTAGTTGATGCGAGAACTGCCTCCCCCGATGGTTTATTGAATGACAGTCTATTTGAAGTTACCTTAGGGTTCGTATTCAAATTGTTCTCGGACATATGTATTACGCATTTGAGTATCTAACTATAAGGGGTTAAATTTAACATTTTTCCATTGCGGCGTGATTATTACGCTTTACAATCCTAATTTCCGTATTTTATTCATAATTGTATGCTAATAATTAACGCTTATATGTAATCCCCCAGTGCCATGTTGGACGCCATATCGATTTTCTCTATGGTTAACACTAAAATTGAACAACAATATACATTCAATGCCATATTTATGCACCATCCATATAAAATTTATTTATTTTTTGGCATAAAAGGGCGTTAATGTATTAAAAAATCTTTTGGCAGTGCTGATCAAAAGAAAATTTCTTTCTTTCCAAAATCAGATATTTTGGATAAAAAAAGATTTAAAAAAGGCTTGCTATTTCAATACTGACCCGCATATCAATTCTAGTAGATATATGGACTAAACGCAAAAAATAAATTAATTTTTTAAAGAATAAAGAGTATCCGGGTTTATCCCGACAATTTTTTCATCGGGGTAAAATCGGATACTCTCATTCTCTTTATAATAACATTTTTTACAAATATTCTTTTAACTAACCAAATTGATTTTCTATTACATAAAAGTAAACTAAACACAATTCTAATATTGAATATTGTTATTATTTTGTTATCTATTTCTGAATAAACAATTTCCAAAAAGTATACGGTTTTACCTCAGTCTCCCCTACTAATATACGCAAAATTACGTTTTATTTTTATAAGAAAATTGCGTGGTTGTGTATATATAACTAAAAATCATTTAAGAACTTTTATTATTTGTATGTATTTCTCTATGTATTCTAGTATTAGTATTGTTAATCCTGACTGTGATACCACGCCATAATGGCGATAATTAA
>JAWWEQ010017337.1:0-33401 GCA_035583055.1 Torymus tubicola
TGGTAACAAGTTCTTATCGTCTGCCCTATGACCCATAGAACAAGAAAAAAATTACTTCAGAGGCGTGCCTATGCCTTAAAAACCAGTTTTTGGAACCAGTTTAGGGCAAAGTTTCCGGAGAATTCCACATATAAGAACGCATTAACCTGGTGTTATAGATTATTATACTCTCCAACACGATAGAATTATGTTTAATTCTCGGTGTTCAAACGTTAGTGAAAATATGTCCCTCAGGGCGAGTTTAGTGACGGTATTTTTGCACCTGGCGACGGTGATTTAGTAAATACGACTGCACGCGTATCTACTTCAAATTTCAACACGATTATCATATCACTATACTATAATTATCTCCTGAAACTCTAACTTGTTATACCGTGAAAAACCGTGCTTTTTTTACAAATTATAGCTTTAATATTCTATTTTTTTTTTTTAAATCAATAAAACTTTAGATTTTGTATCTTTAAATGGGTCTTTTTCATTTGCCACTATCAATAGTAGCTAAAATATCCCCCTAAAGCAACGACATACCAAAAACGTAATGACATAAGTCCATTTTTCAGATTTTGTGAGCGGCATAACGACATAAGTCCATATCATTTTATTGTGTATTGTAGTTGTGATGTATTTTATCCATTTTAATTGAATATAAACATGATTTCATATAAAGCATGCACAATAACTAGATTAAATTTCGAGAATGAACGTATCGAGATATTGATATAAAAGAATTATTTTGACGGCTGAATCAAAATAAAAAATAAATAAAAGATATATAAGGTAAACAAAAACTTAGTTAATTATCATAACTGATTTATTTTATACATTATATTACAAAATATAACAAAATTTCTTATTACATCTAAGAATTCTTAAACAATGCATTAAATCTGAAGGCTCCATAACTTTTCAAACATGACATATTTCTACTCTGAATAGGATTTTCTGAAAACAAATCAAATAATGTTATTAATAATTAGCTATATTGCAATGAACATGGTATAAGTTTCCTTTATTTAGTATAATCTCATTAAATCTTTGTATAAGATAAGTATTACTTTTAAATATTTAAACATTAGCCAAATTTATTAATAGCTTATGTTAAATTACCTGGGAAATTCACAGCATTTCGGTCTATTTGGCAAGGCACGTCGTAATTCAAAGCGTAACACACAAGTTTCTCGAATGTTTTAACATTTGCTTGCAAACAACCAGTTTTTGTGTAATTATTTAACGTCAAGCCCAAATCTGTAAAACAATAGATGCAGTAATATAGATTACGTCGATTGCTGCACTTGATTTAATTGTAAAATCAATTTATATATAAAAAACCTATAGCACTAACCGTTTTCCCAGTCATCCGTAACAAGGCACATCTGCTGATTAGCAGCCAATATATTCTCAATGTTCAGCAACTTTTCCGATCCTTGGAAATGATCGTCGCACAATCTGAATGCCTGCAGGAACTTCATCTGCGAGACGAGATCAGCTTTCGGATTCTTCCCAACTATATCGAGATTCTTGTAAATACTGATCCACAATGGCAGAAAGTTAATCTTATCCTTGACTACGCACTCGTAGGTCATAGTCAGTAGGATTTGCAGAAAATGGTTCTCCGTTTCTGATATTTCCAACGGAATCTCGCAAACGACGCTCGACTCCTCGAGCCTGTCTTCGCTTGAATTTGTTGGATAGGTAAAGCATAACGAGCTCAGTTTGTCGTGACTCTTGTTCATGCAGAAGCTATCGCACTTCGTACGACTGTTCAAGTCGCCTTTCTTTAAGAAACGATTGACGAGGTTCAGTATGGCCGAGTCCGTCGTGAACGAAGTGATTTGCTTCAAAGAGGCCGTCCACACAATCACATCCTCGGTCGTCAAAGTTTGAGCTAACAACGTCCGGAAACCCTAAACCAAACCGATAACAAAATACATAAATTGTTTCATTAGACACCAAGTAACCGTGAAAGCTAATACATACCTGGGGATCTTCCATGTAAGATAAGCAACCAGCTCTCTGCTTCACATTCAACACACCGTTTGCGTCTAGGATATTTTTCAGCTGATCGAAATTCCGCTCCTTCTCGAACACGATTTTCCAGTACCGATCGTCGTCCAGCTCAATTTTCTTTAACCTGTCGAGCTGTGGCAGTAGACACGGAGCTTTGAGTACGACTTTCTGACCGGCTTTCTGAGAATCGAGCTGATAGGTTAAGCGCACTTTCGCGTAGCAGTATTTGCCGTTGTCGATGTCCTTTGGCAGTAGAAGTCGCGGTTGCGTTGCCAGGACGTAAAAGTGACGTAGAGCTTGCAAGTGATACCTAAAAAATAAGAATCCAACGTTTTCAAAATCTTATTTATAATTATATAGTATCGTTATTTGAATAAACTACACGGAGAGAACTTTGGTAATAAACATTACTATGAATATAGTTTGAAATTGAGGACAGACTCAAATTATGATGTTTTATTTCCTACGATTCCTAAGATTTTTTGCAACCATCATTCTAAGTATTACAAAGGATTGCCATTTTTTACTATTTTTCATTGTAAAAAGTATATATTGCAAAATTTACAACTTATCATTATAATATTTCCTATAAAAGCTACGAAATTTTACTCATATTTTAAAATTAAAAAAATTGCACGATCAAGCATATTAATAATATATATCAGTATTATACGTATACATACAAACAATTAATGTAACTGCATGTTATCTTTTAGAAGGTTTCTGATTGCTCTACATGAAAACGTACGCTTTTATTCGGATTAGAATTCATTCTTAAATATTCTCTTTAAAACGTTAAATAATTATATAAATATTTCCAAAAAATAAAATAAATTTTCAAATAGTTGTTTCGAAATTTTACTATGCCTGAAAGTAATACTAACTATAAAATGAGTCTGTCTTTTTAAATTACTATCGACTTTTCTATCGAATATTTCGCCGTGTAATGTTATACTAAAGGAAATTACTATCCACATCCTATAAATTATCCGTCTGTTTTTCTTTTACTTCCACTTGATTTTACCTGTTATCGTTGCTGTGAGTGGGAAACTTGGGGAACAGCGAGATTACGAGCGCTGCTACCGAGGCAGGATCATTGGACAGGGTGTACCTGCCACCGCCCAGAAATAGGAACCCTAATGACATGTGTATCGCCAGGTGAGAGCCATACGTTACAACGCTGTTCGTCGGACCGACTCGGGTCCTCAAGTGTCTGCATACTCTGAGTATCTACGGTACATGAATTTAAATATTTATTGATATAATGTATAAGAATAATTATAATAAGATGCGTTTTCAAATTAATTTGAACGGTTACTGGCTATATTTTTGTTAATCCAATAGATAAATGAAAATTCTGATTTCTTGTATTATAATGATCATATATATAAAATCTGTAGTTAAGGAGAAAAGATATAAAAAACCTACAGAATAATAATAATAATATGAAAAACTGTAAGAAAATTAAATCAGTTTTGCAAAAATTTTTAAAAAGTATAAAAATAAGGGTAATTGAAAGTTTAATCTTTAATACACTTTCTATCTATTGTCTCGAATAATAATATCAAATGAACTTTCTGAATTGCTAACAGTGAAATAAAATGAAGCTTAAAGATAAAATATTGTAAAAAAAAAGAAATTGCGGTTCTCTAAGTATAAAAAATTATACCTCTAAACATCCTGTGCCTGCCATCACAATGGACGCGGACAGCAAGACAACATTTAGGCACGTCTCGATAGTAGCCTTGCCGGCAAGCTCGGCCACAGACTTGTGCGTCAGCGCCATAAACATCTCGAGGAAGTGATAAAGCGTCTTGAAGGCTATTTGGTTCTCAGTACCGGCATACTTGAGGCCGACAGCCATGCACGCACCAGCGATGATATTGCAATAAGCCTGACTGTAAAAAGATACTCGTCATTTCTAATCGTAAAGATTTGATTGTCTCTATGTCATGAGGTAAAATTCATATGTTTTTGGAATATTTTAAAGAATTCGAAATGTCAATAATTATCATATACTAGAAAATTGGGCCCATTAATATTTGTTCACATATTCAATGGAGAAATTTACATTTTTCATTAGGTGCAGTTTTGAAGGGAAATCATAGCTCCTATGAAAATTATGTGACTATTCGAAAAAAATTCATTTTAACACTTACTAAGCATTGCTTAGTATATAAAATTGATATATAGAGATAATAACAATCTATTCCTAATTATTACTACAGTTTATAATTGAATTCACATTTTCATAATGAGTAAAAAGAAACAAATAAGATTAATGCGTATAGGTGGTCTTGAAAATATTTAAGTTGTAAATAAAAAAAGGTTTAGTAATATTTACAAAATATTAATTCTAAATTAAGTTATGCAAGTAGTCGAATCTTTAAATGTACAAAAAAATAATTAACTAATATTAACGAAATGAGTTTAAAATAAAGAAAAGGTATTTATTAGCCCAATCACTTTCATTATGATGCATTCTTAGTGAAATATTCCAAAACCATAAATCGTCATTATAAACAACAATAGAACCACAAACTTTATAGTTTCCAAATCTACGGGCTCGGCAATATCAGCATTGGGTTTCTGCAGCTTGTATCTCGCGACGATTTCGGGTACGTGGCTTGACACCCAAGTCTTCGAGGGTTCGATCTCATCCCAGAGGATGAGCGACTTGGCGAGGATGCGTAGCGGGAGCAGATCTGGGCGCACGAAGTCAAGGAGGTACTGCGTATTCGGGGCAGCCATCCATTCAGCCACAGCGTGGTTACCGGTGCGCAGGTACATAAGGCCAAGAGCTATTGTTGCTCCTGGACTCGTCACGTCGATGTTGATCGAATCGCCCTCACGAATCTGGTAGCTATATGGTTGTAAGTATTTGTCTTTACATCAAATAAATATTTCACTATCGCTTATTATAAGTTACTTTTTCTTCTTTTTTTTACTATCATTTGCATAATGGCATTTAATAAATAGACAAAATGAATACCTGGGTGATTTGTATTTCTCTTTTTGTGCTCCGCAAAATGGTCTCGCGTGGCCTCCTACCATGTAATAGTGCAGTGTATCCGGAATACTAGCCAGATCTGATCCACCACCCGAGCCTAATACAACTAAACCTAAGGCTAGACCAGCTGCCAATGAATAAGATTCTCTGTCCACGCAATTTTTCATTTCTGGGCCTGGCGGTCTTCCTGTGGAATAGAATAAATGTATATTGATGATAATGTTAATGTAAACTATAGACGGTTTACCTTACACAAGTAAGGCTTGATAACCAATGGATATAAGAAAATTTATAAAATTTCAATGAAAAAAAAAATTCAAATCAATTAATTTTTTAAGAACTTTCATTATAATCATTACCAATTTCAGACAGTAGCGCGTGCGCGATATGCCGATGATTCGTGCCCTGATATACCAATCCGACGCCCATTAATGCAGCTACCTGAACGTTTTGCTGTACGTTCAGCTCGATGCTCGTCGGTGGCAACAGTGTTTCAACGTGCAAACTCAACAGCTTTGTCATCGCCACATCCATGCTTGATCTGTGAGTAGCTGACAAGCCTAGTAGCAGTCCTACACTCGTAGCCTCATGGCATTCGACTAAGTACTCGTACATACTAAACGGCGCGAGGTGCTTAAGGTGGCCATTGAGCCCAAGAGCCATAAGGAAACCCGAATGCTCAATGCCGAATTCGCCTTGCTGTTGCTTATTGTAAACGATCCAGGTCGAATCAACGTTTAAGGCGCGTGGATGGATGCAGAGACCCGTGGCTACGCCGTTGTGGAACAGTGGCCAGAGATTCATGTTGGCCGGTACCTCGATGTGCGTCAGTTCGACTGTCGTGCCACGAGGTGGCGCCTTGCCTGGAAAGGCAAATCCGCTAGTGAGTTTTTTAGACGGCGATAAGGTGAGGATTGGAAAAATTTTTGTGATGACAATTCAACAAATATGATTTGTCTAATATATTTTGAGAGTTGTTCATTTGGAAGTTTTATTTGTGAAAAGAAAATCGTCACATTCATTTGAATGTAATATATTATTCACCATCGACTACCCGTCATTTGTATAATTCGTTATTTTGTCCTTTGTGGTCATTATCACGGATTTAAATATCTCTTGCTTATAAATATTAAAATATTTTGTCACTGTGACTTTTAATTTAAACTAAATAAAAACACTTACCGGTGAGACAAAGCCGTGGTATCGGCAACTGCTCGGTATTGATTGGCATTGACGTTTTCAGAGTAAACATCCCTCGTCCAACCGGAAGTGCCATCGTTCGCGTGCAAAGTGCGTGTAAGTATTTCTCTTGTTCCTCTATGAACTCGTGATCGCTCACATCTGGTCTCTGAACTATGGCAATTTTCATGGGCTCAGAAGAGTCGAGCAGCTTTCGAACTTCTTGGACTCTGTGGTCAGTGTTGAATCTCAATCGTAGAACCTGTCAATAAAAATAATTCGTATGATAAGGTAAAAGAGAATAATTTTTTTTTTAATTTTATAATATTTCATCTTTTTCATACATCTATATATAAAAATTGCTTATCAGTTGCAAAAAAGAAACTACTTAAAAGATTTGTCCCATAAAATGTTGTTAATAAAAACACCGTTATGACAAAAAAAGCTAATTGATTGCTCCGCATAACGATTAATAAAACTTTTCTTCAATTGAAACATAATAATGGAAAACTAGAAAATATTTTTACACTTTATGCGAGCTTACATCAATGACTTTTACAAACACCCGCCCAATTTTTAACCAACTGAAAACTAAATAAATACCGCCTACCGTGTAATCGAACTCCATGCCGTCGTTGCGTTCTGTGTTCTCCTCGAAATTCCGATTACTGCGCATCTGCTTGTTCTCAGCGTGATCCGGTTCATTTTCCTCGTCGTGACGGTTTTCAAGGGCCGCGAGATCCTGACGATCGATTAGATCGTAGACGGATGAAGGCCAAGTTGTTGGCGGATTCTCGCGGCACTGGTAGATCACATTACTGAAGATATAACGCACACCCGATGGTAGGTTGTCGATCTCGTGCTTGCTTAAGCCTGAGGTAGGGTTTGTTTTAGATTGAATAATGCAGGTAAATTTAAATTATAAATGGATTATAAATTAAATTGTTTTTAAAAATATGTTTTGACAATAGAAACGTGAAATACTGAACAAATTTTAGTAGATTGGTAAGTGCAAGTAGTAGGAATTTTTATTGTCATGTATCTGGTATAAGCACTTTTAATTAGTTATTTTATAATAACGTATCAGCAATTAAATCGATTTTTTGTAATTACCAAGGTTTAATATAACTTGAATTACAGTACTAAAATAGGTCGTGATCTTTTAAATTAGGCAAAATTGTCTTTGGTTCCTTACTTTTTAAAGTACGGGAAAGGAAATTGCGGTGGAGGGGGTGTAAAAAGGAATAACCGCGGCCTTTGGATAAAAATGCATGCGTTAAGAATCTATCAAAATTTTAAGCACTAACTGCTTCTACAAAAATAAAAATTTTGAAGTGATTTTTAAAAATTTCATTCACTGAGTGCCGGATGAAATCTTGATTTTTCTACTTGTTTTACGAAATAAGTGGCATATATTACACTAGTACAATTTTTCTACTACAATTTTTTATAAAAATTACTAGAAGAACATTTCTAACAATTTTCAATACAAAAATCAGTGAGCAGTATTATTGTTTAGTTGATTCGTATGTAAGAAACTGGGATGATAGTCTATCATATTTCATACTACTGATACATTAAAAAGTACGTTCATTACCGACCGAATGATTGTGCGAAGATTAAAAACTGCATATTATTTCCACGGTCAACTATCATTTGAAATTATCAAAGTAATAACGATGCGAAATAATAAAAATATTTAGATTCAAAGGACATTGACCTTGGAATGCGAATTTAATTATTCTTAAAAAACCAATCAGAAAATATATCACTCAGAAAATAAAAAAACTATGAAATTATAAAGTTTGTCAGATTAATAAATGGGAAACTTGTAAAAAGACTGATTGAAAATCAATGTCTGACTAAAATTCAATTGCACTACTTACAATTTAATAACTTTTCCATTTAATGAGCTAACCAATTCTTTTTCTTATAAGATTGTATTTTTATCTATTTCTAATGCAAACATGTAATGGACCAACGGACGTTTTATAGTGGAGAACGTAGATTCGGCGCTAAGTGTTAGTGCGGTCAGTAACGGCTTAGTTAAAGCGCTCGACTCTTGACCGAATGGAAATGCCGTTTATATCGCTATAAAAGAGTAAACAAAGTAACTTACCAGCCTTGTAACAATGCATGATAATATCCTCAAGAATCTCCTTCCGACTGCTCTTCACACCGAATTTGCCAACTTCACTGACCTGATTTCCAGGTTTGAAAAAATGATCTAGTTCCAGAATATTCGCGTGACTCCTCTGACTCAGCATCGTGAACAGCTGCACGAGGCTTCGACTGGTCGTGTTAACTTGCAGAAGATACGGATAAGCAGCGACACTTTCAAAAGTGAGTAAATCTCTAAGGGTACGCATAATGCTAGGCATGTTGGCCGTGATGAAGTTAGGTACAACAATGCGTTGAGGCGCGTCGGATGTGTTCTCGGTAACCTGAAATTCGGTGCGATTTCGACTCAACACCGGGAAATCATGAATATAATGTTGCCGATAGCTGTGCAGATTTAAATCCATACTGAGCTGATGTAGAAAGGTGGCGAGGAGGAAAAGATTCTCCGAGGAATCGCTACGGAGTTTCAGTTCCTCGTAAAGCAGGTGAAGAGAAAAGAGAATCTGGGGGAGATGAGAGACGAAGGGAGATTGAAGGTTGATTTTTCCTGTTGGGAAGAAAAGTTCGTTTTGAATATTAATAATGTCAGTTTGAAGTTTGTAGAATGTAACGTTACTTTTTTCAATTCTATTGTAAGAGATTAATTTTGTAATTCATGGGTTATAAATCTCTTAGAAATTTAAATTTAATTATTACAAATGAATAAACTAAATGAATAAAGTAATAAAATTAGATGGATAACAATTGAGACAAAAGGAAACAAAGTCTACTGATAACAAAATATGTTTAAATATGAAAAAAAAACAATACATCATGGATTTATTTCGTATTGCTAAAAAAATTAGAGATACTGAATTTTTCTTTTATGTGATTAAAAATCTGTAATTATTAACAAAACGAAAACCCAACCCTATTTCGAACTTTACCTGTACCAACGATCATTTCTGTATCCATTGCGACCAATCCCTCGTCATCACACTCTCTAGACTTCCTCAATCCCAGCACATCTCTCATGTATCCCCTCGTATCTCTAGCGAGCTTCGAGTTCCTCAGGTACGCCCAGTCATCAGCTGATCCATTGTTCGTTGTTTTCTGCTTCTTGGAAACGACAATAGGACTGCAATGCTCGGACGTGTAGTCCATATCGATACCCGCCATCGCAATTGGTAGCTTGTTTACGTCGTAGCCGAAGAGAGTGAAAAAAATGACGAGGAAGAGGTTCCACTCTTGGTGCACGGTTAAGTCCTGAGGGCCTGGTGCATTACGAGATACGTACCACTTGACTAGAAGCTGCATTGCTAGCTCGCGAGGCAGGATGTTACGCAAAGTTTGCAGACATGTGGACACTGCAAATCATAGATGGAGAAATGGTTTTTGAAGATTAATTTTTTGTTTGTTTTATATGCTGTGAAGAGGAATCGAAGTAATCGAAATAATTGGTTCAATTATCTTCCTCCAATAAATCGTCTCACTGGTTATACAAACAAAAAAATCCACTTACCCAACGGCGAGGCCTTCAGAGTCGGCAGGCTAATCTGAAAATAATTCGCGTCCCCATGCTCCAGTATCAATTTGTTTGCCACAGCATTCTTAAGGCTCATCGTCCCGCCGATCTCAGTCAACGAGCCATCCATTAGATTAATCCCAGCGCCGCTAACACCAGCCCCTACAGGACTCAGCAGGTGCACACCCTCGTCGAACTTAAGAACGTCAGGGGTGGATGACTTACTGGGCGAGATGAGGGAGCTACGCCTGGGAAAAGGTGATTGCATCGACATCATCATCGACGAGGCAGATTCACGGCCATAAAAGTTGGAAAGGACGTAACTGGGCGCGTGACTCGGTATGTGGAGTTTGCCAACGAACGCTGCACCCGAGTACATGGACATTGCCCCCGTCACGTCCATTATCGCCATCATGTTCAGCTTCTGTAGGGAAAGCAGAGATTTGATCTCATTGCACGATCTTAAATGAACTAAATAGACTATGGACTCGAAATTGCAATTTCAAAACGGGATTCATGTTAGTCTGCTTAACATAAAATACTTTGCATTGTCTTTTTCTCATTTTATATTGAAAATTTTTATTTAGCATATGATAAACCAATTTTATTCGTGAACTATTTATCGTGAAATATTTAATAATGTTAACAGTAGTTATAGTCGTAAGATACTTTTCAATAGGAAAGTAAAACAACTCACTTGTACGTTATTTGGGTACAAATAGTGGAATTAATCGTTATACAAAGTCTGTCTCGTGACATCGTTTCTCTATCCTTAGCAAATACTAGGCATACCACTTTAAAAGATTTTAAAAGGTTTTCTCGTATTTTAAAAATAAGTAAATAAAATAAGGAAACAGATTTAATGGTAGAGATAACTTGACTTCTAAATTTTCGAAAAAAAAAGAAAAAAAGAGAAGAAACAATGTTTATATGAAGGTGTAAAAATTCTAGCAACAGCAATTAAGAAAATATTTATATAATTATGGGAAAAGGACAGGTTGAAATATAGTATTTTATCGTGTTAGGTCGTAAAGTAACATTTTACGGTCATGTACCGAACATTACTTTTAATCATAAGCTTCCACATCACGCACTTTATGGACCATTTTGAGACCGTACAGTTGTATTTTTATTTTTACGATGACTAAAAAGTTATTTTTCAATTCCTATTGTTTTATTCTTGCCTTGTAATATGAGAACAACTAATTAAAAAATATTGTAGATTTGAGCCCTATATTTATCAGCAGAATCACCACCAAAGTATAAGCAAATCCTATCACTTTTACAGCACGTTTTCCATACTTTTACTTATTTGCTTCTGCGTATTAAATAATGTATGAAGAAAATGCCCAACCATTAAAAAATGTTTTACCATATTTTGTATCATAAACATTATTATTAAAAAAATGTTTAAAATGTATTAAAATTGATCTTTAACGTATCAGCAAAACTCACCGGTAAATTTATAGCATCCTTCGCTGTAATTGTAGTTACCATTCCTAGAATAACTTGCTCGGGATCATTCGACTTTTCCAATCTGACCAGACACAAGCGGCACTGGCTTTGTATCAAATAACAAAAGTACGTCTGACCAATCAAGTCTGTAGTAAGAAAAACCCTGGACGCCGCTTCTGCTTTATCCCTAAAATAGTAATAATAAATATTGAAGGTAAGCCTGTATATAATTAACTACTAGTTTTTATCCAGACGTGTTTTTCAAGAATCACAAAAACCTAACATTTTCTATTTTCTCTACTAATTAACTTTTATTCATTTAGTTCTAAACAATTAATTTGGCTCTTCTTCAGACCAAAGCGTTAATTTTCCTTTGCCGTTTAAAAAGTAACGAACAAAAAGTCATACAAGCCGATAATTATTCCAGTCAACAACTCACTTCATCATCCCGGCGCTCTCGGTCCAGACATGTTCAAGACAGAGCTCGGGCATTGCCGTACCAGTGGTTGAGTAACACGAGTACTGATTGGGTGGTCTATTGCAGTAACCCGCGTTACCCAATAAGGCTGATTGTCCACCGGACAATGCTAGTAATGTTTGGTGATAAGAACGGCTACCAGAACTGTTACCAAGCCCACCGGCCGTAGGCGTCATCGACATGAATATAGGATTCGTTGGCGATTGGCAACGCGATATTGTCGCCATCGGACTGTGCGAACGCGAAAGATGCTGAGACGAAGTGGACATGTTTGCTGAGCAGCTCGTCGTGTAGGAGGTGCCACGAGAGCGGAATGGACTGCTCGATGTACCTGAAACGTTGTGAACTGTTGATGATGTAATATTAGGGCAGGATAACTTTGTAAATAGAGCGTAAAAAGTAACAGATAGTAGAAAGAAGTATTTCGCATCTCATAATTAAAGTACATAATTGTCAATTAGAACGTTAATGTGATAGATAGATATAGATTTTTATAAGTAACCGAAATTATATCCATGTTTTCATTGTATCGCACGGTTTGAAACGAATTTGATTATATGAATTAAGAAGTATTTCATGAAGACAACAAAGAAGTTACTGTAAAAAAGTGGGGATCATTCAGTTTCAAAAGGCAGTAAACTAGAAAACACCTGTAGGTGTACAGATATCTTTGATTTAATTTATTTGCTATAAATAGTATATTTATAAGACATAAACATTGTAAATCCTTACCTATAGTGCTTAAATAAGTCTTATTAGTGCTATTTTTCACGCCGACAGCAGTACTGCCAGTATGATGCAACGAAGTAGAATAAACGGAGTTACACATAAAAGATGTACTATCGGTAGTCGTGACATTGACATGCTGACACTCCTCGTTAGAGGCATGTCTTATTTTGTAAATTGAGTGCAATCCCGTTTTCGCGTCGAAAACAAAAGCGAACGAAGGCTCGCTACTTGTGAATGTAATACGCAGACTAGAATCCCACATGTATGATACGTTTCCTGAAACATATGACATAAATAGTTTGTACGGATATATTTTTTAATTTATTCAATCAAAAATAGTAGTTACCGTGTTTAATTAGAACTGGGCAAAAGTCGTCCAAAGGATGTGTTAAAGAGTAGACAATAGGGGGATTGGATTCTTCTAACGACGAAACGGTTTTGGTATGGTCTAGCGACGTCATTCTATATAATGATAGAATTTCAACATATTTAGTAAATAACATGTATACCCAAAACACAAGTTTAAGAAAACTTTTAAAAAATTATTAAAATATTATATAACTTCAAAAGGAAAAAATTAAAGGTGAGTCCTACGTATGATATCGATTTCACACGGAGCAGAATTGTACAAAATTTAGTTAATTTGGCTTATTTACTCTCAAAGGCGTTTTCAATTTTTTTTCCAATGCATAATTAATAAAAACGTATTCTGTAAAATACAATTTACTTTTTATTACGAAGAAAATTAAATGAGTTTTGTTAAACTTAAAAAAAATTAAATAAATTAAAAATTTAATTTTTAACTAAAGATTTAATTGAAAATTTGTCTATTACAATAGTAAATTTGAGGAAATGTGTTGCGTCATTAGTGCGTTGAATTACCTCGACTTAATTTATATTGTTGTGGATATAATAAATAATTCAAAATTAGTGATCAGAAAATTTTATCTTACCCTTGAGGACAATTTGGCATAACATATTTTTCTAACAAAATTCCATATTTCGTGGACCAAACTGTTGAAACCTAAAAATATTTCGTAACAATAGTTTATGTTTCACATACATTTGTCACAAACAATTGAAACACCAACATAACTCAAATTTTACCTTGAATTGTAGACTGGACACGTAATTCTCGCCGAACTCGGTGAACACTTTCAGCGTATACGAGTCGATGAGGCAGACCGATTCAACGGCAACTTTATCGAGCTTCTGTAGCTCACCGGCTTTACATTTGAGAATTTGATTCTTATCCTCGACATAAAATCTGCACCAGAGTCCATGGGTAATGTCAGTCTCGCAGCAGTAAGACTTTTGCAGGGCGTTCGCACCCTGACTGCCTCTTCTGTACACGGCAAGCTTGCCCGAACAGAAGAGTTCTTCGACCTCATTTTCTTTGCTATCGCGCAAGAGCCAGAAGTCTTTCTGAAAGATTTGGCAAGTATTGTTTAAGAAAACGCAGGATTCGAATTGAGTTTGCG
Source organism: Torymus tubicola (assembly GCA_035583055.1). Lineage (NCBI taxonomy): Eukaryota > Metazoa > Arthropoda > Insecta > Hymenoptera > Torymidae > Torymus > Torymus tubicola. Next base: position 13,965 of record JAWWEQ010017337.1, read on the forward strand.
AGAGTATTTTAAGGTAATTTATGCTATGGAATGAATCAAATTGTTGCTGAACTTACGGAAGGTTTTGATCCAACATCAATGTTTTGTAGCCTCTCGGAAAGAGTCGATTGAAAAAAATCATTGTATCTAGTTGATTCAGCTTTGCCGGATTCTGGGTGGTTCAATATCCCTAGTTTCCCGCTTGGAATATATTCCTGAAGAGCGTGAAGAATTGTTCAGATTACTGACATTTAGAGTGAAGAGAACATATTACATAAGGTACAAATAGAAATTATATTCTTTGTAATAGAGGATATTTTGTACTCGTAATAAACAATATTTCGGAACAACGCTTATACACAGATATTATTTACTTTTTTTAACCATTATCAATGTGACAAAACCTACTGTTCTTATTACTTTATTTTTATCAATGACACTAGAACTGCTACTTATAATTAGTTTTGTTCAAATTGCCATAGTGTCTCATGTAAAGACCATTGTATACAAATCTGCGAAAGTAATTAGCGAATTCCAAACAAAATGAAATACAAAATATAAAATTTTAAAAAATTTGATTAGTTTACTAAGAAAAATAATAAGAACCCGATTAAAAATCAACGTCTGCCCATGGGTTTGAAGTTTGCACCGTTGGAGTGCAACGAAACTTTAGAAAATTTTTTTTTAGTTTTATTTGTTAGATTTTGAATTTTCTCATGTGTTTAGCGTTTTATAGCATAACCCAACATCAAAATAAAGATTTCACTATATCGTACAAATTTTTAACTGTTTTATTTGAGTGTGAAAAATTATTTTGTTGCGTCCCAACGTTACAAACTTCAGATCCACGCCTGCCCAAACTCTATTTATACTACTTCGGTGCATTAAGCATACGTATAATTAGTTTTAATTAATAATTTTAACAATTTTTCTATTTAATAATCTATTCAATTTTTCTAAAATTTTATATTTTTATGTATATACTTAATGACAGAATTTCTCATTTTTATATATTAGCTAAATATACTGGTAATTAAAGTAATATAGTTCGTTTCTGACCAAAACATAACAAAGAATTGGCTAGATTTTTTAAAAATACATTGCACTTCAAAAAATAAAATGAGTTCAAAGTAGTTGCGCAAAACTGCAAATGTCGAAAGCGGTTCTAGCAGTGAGTCTGTAATTAAATAAAATAATAATATAGTTTTTTTAATAAAGACTTTTCAAGTATAGTTTATACAGTTTTAAAAAAATCGTCTTTCTTCCTGTTAGAAATTGTCTCTATCGGAAATGGGCAGGAAAATAATAAATATCTAGTAAAAAAAGCTAATTTCTAGATAGTGATGAAACGATTTTTCTATCATACTCTCTATTTATTTTCTTTGTAATCTGATAATGTATTTAAAAGTCAATATTAAAAAAAAAAAAAGCTAACCAAAACGTAAACATAAATTATTGGTATTCAATTTGTTTATAGGATTTTTTCAAGCCATACAAACGAAAACAATGATTTTTCCGTTTGATTCTGTCTTTCTCCCTCCTCGTCATAATAGCAACCCTCTTATTAGCCATTCTCTACCTAAAAAAACTGGCCAACTTTAATATCTTTTAAATACTCATAAATAAACTAATGTCAAATTCGGAAAAGGCTGAATTTATTATTTTGTCTATTAAATGGCGAATATGACCGAAAAAATCGTTCCATTGATGGATAGAAATGGCCAAGAAAAGTATCCAGTTTTTGGCAATTATTAGAGAAACTAGTTATTTATTAGCTAAATAATAGAATCGATTTCTAAGCTATTTCACGAAACTTATCGTGTTTTTTTTGGAAAAAATTTATGATTTATTTCTTTTAAATAAAATGTATGTTATGCAATAAACATAGATCATAGTAATGCATTAATAAGATAAGTATATTTAGAAATTTTTTATCATTTTATAAGTGAATATTCTAATAGGGTCAAATTTTAAGACTTATCCATATAAGTATGTGTGCGCGTTTTCGCGATCGCATCGATTAAACTCTTTTTTATCTCGAACGTGATGACTACATTTAACGCAGTGCTTAACGTATAACAATTATTTATTCATATAAATGTATGGATGTACGAATAAATAATATGACATTTGAAGTGAATTCCGGGTGATTGTAATCAGAAAATTATCTTTATGTACATTTGAGTGGTTACTGCTTGTTACGAGAATCGTAGTGATCTTGAATGATGATATTGCAGTTTTTTAGTTGGTAGTATCGAAATAGTTTCGGTATTTTTAATAAACTGCTTATTCAAAAAGCAGGATCGTTGAAATTGGTAATAATGTTGTTAGCAAAATTATTTTTGTCCATCACCAAAAAATAAAATTCACCAAAAAAAATATTAAATCGAAATATACCTATAAAAAATTTAGATTCATTTTACTAATGAAATTTTTATATTTATTTAAATAATCTCTGTAATAATTAAAATATTAAAAAAACGTGTGTCAACAATAATATTTATTTATTTATTCTATTTTTCTGTTACTCTATTTCATTTAAATTTATTTTGTCTCTGATTAAAGCGTACAAAAAGTAATTTACTTGATGGATATAAAAATTAAAATTTCTTCGAATAAGTATATATAGTAACTACAATTAACAATCATTTAATAAAATAGTATTCAGTTTCATATTAAATTACAACATAACTGTAGTATAGGCTAATAAGTTTTTACTATGTTGTGTTACTATATATTTTAAGTAAGTAAAAATAGATTATTTCTTCTACTTTAAAAATTCATATTAAATCAGTGTCAAGTACAGATATTATATTTTTCTTTTGCTTTGCGTTGTGATCTTTACGTGATTGAGAGTTTGTTAAAACCAAATTTCAATGGCGAAACAAAATGGTTAAATTAATATCAGTAATTGTAAACAAATATAGCTATTGAAAACCAGTTACAGGTTAGTTGTGATGGACAACATTATTCGTTACAGTGGTAAAATGAAGCTTTCCAAGTTAAGAAGCTACTATCAATAGTTCAATACTTTAAACTTAAATGGTCTAAATTAATCTTACATACATGGTATATGAGTTTTACATAAATTTTATACATTGTTATGTGTAATAACACAAAGTGAAAAAAAACTCATTAAAAATTTTTACTTACCACAGGATCCGAAGCATTGATCATCTTGGCTTTAATCTCACCCAGATTTGCTATCGATGTAGTAAACAATATTTTTATCAAAAAAACCAGTCCAAATATGAAAAAGTGCACTTGTTACTTATACACTTTGCTTGCAAAAATCACTTCATCCCTTGAAACTAATCCACGCACTGAGCTTACTTGATGTACTTTTGTAGAAGTAAGAAAATAATTCGATTTCACATGATTCACGCATTTTACAGGTCTTTCTCATTACACTTATTTCAAACCGTTACGTTTCCATGTAACATATTGTTTGAATAAAACATTTGACATAAATTTTGTAAGAGCAGTGATTACCGCGCAAACACTTTATAGACCGGTATATGTTATTTTCGTCACTTCGAGGTTATGTTTTATATACATCACATTTGTTGTATGTACATTGTATTGTACTCTTACAAGTGCACATGAGATATAGGATATATGGACCAATGGAGAGGGGAAGTTTAAAAACTGAAACAAGAAACGAATATTTAAACAATTATGAAACTATAGTATGTTATTATAATTGTAATAAACGAAAATACTTAAAATATTTCTTTATTTTAAATATTTTCAATTAAAAATAATATATATTTAATCTCGAAATAAACAAAATATTACACGTATTAATTGTTCCATTTTCCTAATTCCTATTGCAAAAGAACCAGCTGATTTCTCATACGCGTTGTGGAATTTGGGCTGTGTATTAGTTGTGATATGGTTAAGTATATGAATGATTTTATTGCTCGATGTTTGTATGCATTGAAATTACAAGTACATTATAACCTTTACTTCATATAAAATTAGTTTAAATGAAACGAAATTAATGTATCTTTCTGAATATAATATATTATAAATAAATAGCTATGAATTATAAAAATACTGACAATGTTAATTCTTCATTGACAAAGAAGTATGTATGTTATAATGTTTTATTGTTTAAATTTTGACAATGTTTCTTGAATTGTTGAACTGACATAACTATTATTTATATTTGGCATTAAAATCACAGTAAATTTATTCACATAGTGTGTATCGTATTATATACAATTGTAAAATACTTTTGTGGTGCTATATTTAAATATTGTAAATTTCTATATTTATAAATAAAAAATATGCCTTTACTGTTTGTCCATGAAGATTATATGTACTAAGTATGCACATATGTAAAAGGATATCAATGTTCTAATTATAATACACATCATAACAAAACATATATTAAGGCATGTTATTTTGAAATTTATACTCTAAAGAATGCATTTCACATTTGACAGCTAAATAACAATTAAGAATCTTAAGGTTCGGATGACCTGTACAAGTCCTGTTAATAGTTATATAGTTTCTGATGTTGAAATTGTGATAAATGATGATGTAAATCCATTAATTAATTTTTAGTTCTCCTGATTTATATATAAATGAAATTGGAACACTTAAAAGTTTTAAAAATCAGGTGCCAAAGTAAAATTGCAAAATTAACATATCACTTTTTGTAATTGTCAAAATGTAGTAGTGTAAAACGCTATTTCTAATAAATATTTCATGCATTGTATTTATTTTAGATACCAACAAGAAATTATAACAAAACATCACAAATTTTTATGGGATGAAAATAATGATAAAATTGACTCTGAGGAAGCACGAATAGCCAAAGAATATCATGACAAGCTTTTTAAAGAATATTGCATAGGAGATTTAACACGTTATAAAACTAATCAGGTATTTGATGAATTAATTGATATTTGATTAATGAGTAATTATTCTTCCTTCTGACGTTAATAAAAATGTTTATGCAGATCGCTCTTAGGTGGAGAACAAAAAATGAAGTAATTACTGGTAAAGGTGAAAGTATCTGTGGTAATCGAAAGTGTAACATAAAAGAAGATTTAAAGTCATGGGAAGTAAATTTTAGATATGTGGAAGATGGCAAAACTACTAATGCTTTGGTAAAATTAAGTAAGTTTTTCTTGGTTTATTTAATAATTAATTTAAAATGTATATTCAAAAAATTAATTGAACTAATTTAATTTTAACTTTGTTTTTAGGATTATGTATGGAATGTTCTTTAAAATTAAATCATTGTAAAACACATAAACAAGTTTCATACAACAAAAAAATACATCATGAGAAGAAAGCTAGACACAGTCCAGAGACACAATATACACGAGATAAAGAATCAGTAAATGTGGAAGAGTCTGAAGCAGAAAAAGAGCCAGTATCAAAAAGTAATGATTCATGGGGAATGAAGGATGATGAAAATGTTGAATTGACTAAAGACCAAAAAATGGAAGCATATCTTTTAGATTTATTTTGATTAAAATTGTATATTTTAAGTTTTTATATATTTTCATTTAGCTTGAAAAAGAAAACTATCATTAAATTTGTAAATAATGTACATATATTCTATTATGTGTATTTATAATACATATTTTATTGTATACTGCTATTGGTTTAGTAATAGTAAGAAAGATTGTTTATTATAACAATATCAGTGTTGTAGATTTTATATACAATTGTGATTTCAGAAAGTGTTATATTTTTATGACATAAATGTATAATCCAGTTTCAATTCAAGATTTTGAAGGATCGAATTGAAGTTGACTGGGACCTCCTGCGTATTTTGAAATAAATTTGTTGTAAAATAGAAAAATACTATTTTAGTATTGTAATTCTTTCCACAATATTTTATCAATAAATTAGATATAATTTAAAAATAAGACTAAATTTTAGTACAAAGCGTCCTTTTAAGCTCTCAAAAATGTCATTAAGTATAATATACGTCTTACTAATTTTTCTATTAATTTTATCTAGGGGAGGGTCGGGCATGATATGGCAGGCGGGTTAAACTGGCATTCAAAATTTTAATATTTAAATAAATATTTATAATAGATTTTTTTAGTAGAAAATATTAATTATGCTTGTGGTTATTTCCTCTAGTTATTTTATGAAAATAAATTCTCATAAATTAACTTGATAACGTTGAAATTCGAAGCAGAAACAAAAATTTAATTGAAACCAAACATATTTGAAAGTTTGTGATTTAGACTTTTTTTTGCATTTTAAAAACATTATTTTTTATTCTAAATAACCGTGGGGCACGTCTGGCACCCTGGGTGGGCAGGCACGGCGGAGTGTTTTTTTTATGGCGTGGGGAAAGCGCCTACCCCTAACCGGAAAAGCAAAAAAAGGGTATTGAGGCAATAAAAATGCGACAGAAGCTTTTGAGTGTAATTTATTAATAAATTAATTTAATTTGAAGGTACTTTTCCTTAAACTATTTTTACATATAAAGTTATTTATAGGTTCATTTAAGTTGAGATTAGCTGCTTCATTAATTAGAAATATGTAAAATTGAACTGTTCTTCAGTCTTTGCTGTTCCATTTTCGATCGCAAATAAGTTGTCAATCGTCTTAAGGCTGAAAACGATCTCTCACATGTGCAAGACGATCCTGGAATTACTAAAAATAATTTGACCAATTTTACAAATTCTGGAACTAATTCGATAACACAAGTTTTTCTTTTCAAAATATTCACAACATCTCTAAGATATTGCCCCAGTTATTCTTATCCTCATGGGATACCATGTCTAAAAAAAATGTCTGTGCAATCTCAGTTTATTTAATTCAAACGCATCATTATCTTCTATCTATACCATTAAAGAAATCCACTAATTTTGTCAACATACGTGTCTTTTTCTTTTCCCGTCACAAAATGTTCACACACATTCAAAAATAGTTGACAGTATCGTTATCAAAACGATCTTTCAAAGATATAATAACCTGATCTAAAATTTCATAAAAATAATATTCTTTTGGATCTTGAAAAGTATGCTCGTTCTAGAATTTTCGTCATATTTTCTCTTCCTCCTCTTCTTACTTTGGCTCATCAATACGTAATTCTACTGCTTTTTTAATATTTCATTCCAAAAATCTTCATACTTAATTAGTCTCACACATTTTCTCTAAAGCAGTTGTAACAGTTTTAACTTTTTCATGCGACATATTAATACATAAATCATTTTTTTTAAATTTCTGCATTTAGGATTTCTAAATGAAAAAAAATCAAAAGATTCCATGTTTTTTAAGAATCCTGCAGCCTTTGTTGCAGCACTGTAATCTATTTCCTTACCTTTTTCTCCTTCTTCAAAAAATTCTATGGCTGCCAAATAATTTTCATTTAATCGAAGCGTTTTCAGAGAAATTACTCGCATACACCATCTGAAAAACTTACGCGTGTGTTGTGTGTATATATGTAAGTAGATTTGAAATTATATTTATGAAATATATTTACAAAAACCAAGAATTATTAAATTAAAAAGAAAATGAATTTATATATACAATTATCTTACCTGGTCGTACAGTATATTCCTCAGACTGACCAAATAGTTGCACGAGGTTTGCAATTTAAATATTTTTGGCATAGGGTCGTTTCCTGGCCAAGCTGCGAGATGGGGAGACATCGCAACTGATTGTGACCGTCGCGGATTTATAAACGATTATCATATCTACCGGGACTACAAGGCTTAAGGACACGAGAAGTAAAAATAAAAATTCTGCAGTAGTAAGCTTATCCGACAGTAAAGACGACGCGCAAACGCAAACTCATTGAAAAAACATATAACTGCTTTTCGACCATTCCTACTCTCTCACCCCTCATATTATCTGTTTGGCATTGCTGAATCGCGTCTCGGGCCTAGCATTGCTGATGATTGTGTTCAGATTGATGGTTATTCTTTGATCAGACAGGATAGGAACACGCAGGGTGGAGGAGTCCTGCTGTACGTAAGCAACATGTGTAAAGCAACAATTTTGTGTACATCGGCAACTTCATTGGACGAAGGAAAGCCGAAAGTTCCTGAGTACATAATGTGTAGTGTGCAGCAGGGCTCGTCGCCCCCCGTGTTTGTCGCAGTTATTTATAGACCCCCGGATGCCGAGCTTATTGATTCCGATCTTGCTGAAGCTCTTAAGCGGCATTCAGTAGGCTTTGCGCATCGAATAATCATGGGAGATCTAAATGCAAACATCCTAGCAAAGGATCCAGAAGCAATATTCTTAAAACAACTAGCATGTGAACTCAATTTAAAACTCGTTGAGTATGGCGCGACTAATCATCAGGACATCGGATCTCACACTTGCATCGACGTAGTCTTTGTCGACGATGATGACGTAGTACTTGACTCGAATAATATGGCGGCTACTTTTCGTAATACTCACAACATAATTGATGTTGTTATTGACTTGCCAGTTCCTCAGAGGCACACCCTAGGGAAGTTTACATATCGTAATTTCAAGGCCATACGACAAGAAGAACTTCTGGCTCGCTTAAATGAATGCGATTGGTCACCTCTTGACTGCACAGATGCAGAAATTGATTCCCATTTACAACATCTAAACAAGAATATCATAAAGGCTTTAGATGAAGTAGCCCCAGTCAAAGAATTCCAGCCCCCAAAAAAAATCAACCACCGTGGGTTAACGTGAAACTTGAAGAGTTGTACGATAAACGCGATGCTTCACGTCGGAGATATCTTAGAACTCGTAATCACGAACACCGGAAAGAATGCCAATCGCTTGCGCTTTTAGCCGAACAACGCTCGAAAGAAGCGCATGACACATTTATGCAAAATAAAATATTCGAGGCACTTGGCAGTGGAAAAGATATCTGGAATGAATTAAGAAGTTTAGGTCTTCTACCGCAAAGTCGGGCTCGCGAAGAACTCCACGGGTTTTCCCCAGAAGAATTAAACTCACATTTTGCACGTATCTCGGTCTCGGCCAAAGAATACGAAGAGGATTTAAACGAAATTATAACGTCAGCTAGTGATGAAGGCTTTAACGCTAGTGAAACGCCATTTCACGAAAGAACAGTTGTGATGATGATAGCTTGCTGCATGGTTAGCAAGATAACTTTTGAAAAATTTTTTTGCGTATTAAGAATGTTATGAAAAAACGAGACAAGAAAGATAAAAAATCAAAGAAGGAACAGAAACCAAAGAATAAGAAGAATAAGAAGGAAATTGACCAAAAAATCTCGAACAATGAATAAAGCGTTTGAAAAACTTTATTACGAAGCACATTGACCTCCGGCGTACGTTGGTGGTGATAAACTTTTGCAAGCTACGCATAAAAAATACGACCGTCAAAGTGTTATTGAATGGCTTGAGGGTCAAGACGCCTATAACCTGCATAGACCTGTTCGGCATCGTTTTCCTAGACGTAATTATAATGTGCGCAATTTCGATGACGTGTGGGAAGCTGATTTGATGGACATGAGCTCTGTAAAATTCTACAACGGTGACTACAGCTACGTTTTAACCGTTATCGATGTCATCAGCAAATACGCATAGGTTGAGCTGGTCAAGGACAAAACTTCGAGAAACGTCGCTGATGCTTTTGCGCGTATTTTGTCGAGAAGTAACGGTCGAAAACCAATATGTCTTCAAACTGATAAAGGTAAAGAATTTGTCGGTGACGTCATGCAGAATAATTTGACGAAACACGGAATCGCATACAGAGTGGCACGGAGTCCGGATACAAAAGCTGCGATTGTCGATAGACTTATAAGAACTATAAAAGAATGAACGTGGCGCTATTTTACTCATAAAAATACTCGTAGGTATGTCGATGTTTTGCAGAAAATCGTAGATGCGTACAATCATACCAAACATTCGGCCACAAAAATGGTACCAGCAACCGTAACACTGCACAATGCAACCAAAGCCCGTGAAAATTTACAACGTCGATATGGCAAGCGTGACTTCAAAACCCTTAAATACTGCGTCGGTGACTTGGTACGAGTCAATCGTGTAAAGAACGTTTTCGCTAAAGGATATGAGAGTGATGGGACACTAGAAATTTTTAAAATTACACGAATCTCATCGACGCGTCCGCCTGCAGTTTATTATTTAGAAGAGCTGGTAGGTGAAGAAATTGACTGTTTTTTCTACACCGAAGAATTGTGCAGAGTGCGCAAAAATTTAGCTATAGACGTTTTTGAAATTGATGAAATTTTGAAAACTAAAGGAAAAGGTTCGGTTAGAACAGTTTCGCTGAATCTCATTCCACTGTCGACTCTACAGACAAAGACAAAAAGTTTTAGTACTGCAGTGTCATTGTTACTTCCAGGAATTTACAAAGATGTAAACATTATTTTAAACGAGCTAAATAATTTAAGTTGTATCGAAGATCATTTGGAGTTTAGTGTCGACCCCGGTGATTAAGTGACAGTCTATAGAGTTTGCACAAAGACAACTTTCTCTGAATTTAGTCGTCATCTTCACTGTGACGTGTTCAATCAAGAAAAACTATTGATAAATGGTGTCGAGGTGAGAGTGCGATTAGTAAGATCTCGCGATAGCTTTTCTCTTATGGATCCTACAGGCTGTTACTTTGTATATATTGACGAAGCAAATCTCTTAGTTAGACGCGTAAAAATTAGTCCTGGTGTTTTACTACCTCACACCCAATCACTTTCAAAGACAACTGCCAAATATCCTCTCACGAGAGTTGAGGTTAAAGCTGTATCACTGCATACCGGTATTCACAGTGAAACTTTGGATAATATAATATTAGGTCAACTGCCAAAACGAATTATAATCGGTTTTGTTAACAATAAAGCTTTCAACGGCGATCGAGCTCTAAATTCATTTAACTTTGAACTTTTTAATATAAATTTTCTATGTTTGTACGTCGACGGTGTACAAGTACCTTCTAAGCCACTACAACCAAATTTCGGAGCTAGTAAATTATACATTGACGCTTATCATTCGTTATTTTCTGGAACAGGTGTACATTTTCTTAACGAGGGTATTCAAATCTCGCGTGAATCGTATCCTAATGGCTATTATCTTTTCGCATTTCATTTAACACCCGATTATCGGCTAACGATTGCACTCATTGGAATTTGATTAAGCACGGTAGTATTAGATTAGATGTACGATTCGCTGAAGCATTAGCCAATACTGTAAATTGTATTGTCTATGCTGAGTACGATAATATTTTGGAAGTAGATGCGTCGCGTCAAACTTCAGATGTCGCTATCGTACTATATATACGTGGTAGATCTGTTTCTTGCTAGTCAGTACGTTTCGAGTCGTGATTGGCGTTGCAAGTTACATAAGAACGATGGATTTAGTTATAGATATTCAGTGTCTCAAAGATGCTGATAATAAAAATGCACCAAAGGAAATCGCTCTAGTTTCTCTTAATGGCGATTTTCACGGTCATTGGTTGGTGGCTCCGACGACTTGTGTAGATGATATGAGCAGTGACATTAGAAGACAAAATAATTGGTTAACTCGGAATTGTCACGGCATTAATTACTTGGAAGGTGAAGTTGATTTGAAAGTGTTTCATAAAACTCTGCAAGATGTATCAAAAAGTGCGCGTAAAATTTACGTTAGGGGTAGCGAAAAGTGGTTAACGTATATTGTATGCATCACGCTTTAAAAGCTTCGTGTCATAAATATCGATGTGCGCTAAATAATACTTATTGTTTGAAAGCTTACTTATCTTTACGTTATAGTTGTGTAAATTAAAACTTAATTGATCTCCGCAATAGACAGTCTTCAAATACTGAAGATTCTTTCAACAATTCAAACGCTCACTGTTGGTGTATTCCCAGCCGATCAAGTCCCGCGGGTGTGGACCAAACCGACAACGTTCATCGTTAACACCTACGACCATACCAAGTCTGGTATGCTCTGGATTGCGTTCTACGTTGATAAATCTTCTAACGAACTATACTTTGATAGTTTTGAATTACCGACTATTATACTCAATAACATAAATCGTTTGCGAAAAAATTGTAAAACATTTCGTTAGAACGCAATACAACTTCAAAATGACGGATTCGATGTATGCGGTCAGTATTGTATTGTTTTTATATTATATTAGCCATGGTATAGGTTTCAAGAAGTTTCTCGATAATTTTACTGAGAACTTGGAAAAAAATGATAACGTAGTTAAACGCTATGTACTCTAAAAATGCTGACAGAAATTTCACTGGTAACGGCTGATGTTTCGTCAGATGTTTACAAAACTGCCGTTCTAAAATGTCTTTGTTATAGCATAGTAGTCAGCGTTTTTACTATTCCAGCGAAAAATGTTTTGGTGTAAGACGATACAAGACGTGTAATCGAGATTTTATAAAATTGCAGTTGATCGTCACACGTTTTACTTCTGAAAGGTCTGCACTTTTTAACTTTATACACCGTTTGAAGAACTGTATTTAAAGGATTGTTTCAGAGTCTTTCGCAACAGTTAGTTTCTACTCGTAGAGATACGCAGATCGTCATGGTAGACCTACCACGAGCTGTGCTACACACACCTCAAGTCTTTTGTGCATTGTACGCTTTGAATAAATCGTTCACCAAAAAGATAATTGTTGGTTTGGAATACGACGAGTCCGTAGGCGGGTTCGATGACGAGTGCTATAAACCTGTGGTTCGGCTATTATCGAATAACTTTGAAGGTGTTACATTTTCATACGTCGACTGAGAAGAATTCAAAACGAGTTTCGATGACATTGATAAATATTTTCGTGGGCTTGATAATAGTTTAAAAGATCGGAAAATTTACGGTAATGGCTAGACTTTGAAATTCACCACAAGCCATCCGGATAAATTAATTGAGATTGAAGAAGACCGGAGACCTGGCAATTGTCGAATCAAGAGGTTCCGTCATAGTTTAGTAATGAAAAAAGTTACTTTTCATTGTCTCCAAGAATTTATTGTAAAGTGCATCGATACTCGTCTTAAATATTTAAAATCTATTGCAAACAGTGTGCGATATCTTACCTGCGACGTTGTGGAGTTTATTAAAAATAAAAGTAGTCTTATGTATGAAGCACAAATACAACTGTATACACCTAGTATTGTAAAAGACATTGTAAATTTAGTCGATAATGATGTAATGGATGAAATAACCTCTAGTGCAAAAAAGCAATGTAAAGAAAAAGAACAAACGCCTCTTTCTAAGTGCGATGTTATTGATGTATTATATCAGTTTGTATCGTTACAAATGCCAAAAATTATTGATGTATTAAATACTTTATTATACAGGGTGTCAATAAAGTCCCGGGACGGCTGAATATTTTCTAACGTACTTCATTTCTGAAAATGGCCAAGGTCACTCCTTTAATAACTTTGAACAAGGAATCCGATGGTGCCCTTGGATTTGACCATCGGATTCCTTGTTCAAAGTTACTAAAGGAATGACTTGACCGTTTTCAGAAATGAAGTACTTTAGAAAATATTCTGCCGTCCCAGGACTTATTTGACACCCTGTATGATAATAAATAGAAGAATTTGAATATACTTACTATCTACTTATTTTTTACCTCTACCTTTCCTTACTTCTTTTAATCACAAGTAAATATTGTAATATAATTAAATTCACTCTCTCTTTACAATATACCGTCGGGTGGATGCAAGAGGCTATTATCTCGGGGAAACGATGAGAAGGCTATTATCTCGGAAAAGCGGTAAGGACGCTATTATCTCGGAAAAGCGGTAAGGAGGCTATTATCTCGGAAAAGCGGTAAGGAGACTACTATCTCGACCGAGATTTGAAGAGTATATTATCTCGAAAAGAATTTTATTTGAAATAGCTTTTAGATTGGTAAGCATGTGTGCTGAATTATACCTATAGTAACATAATGAAGTAAAAGTGCTTCAGAAAGTGTGTCTTAAAAAAATTGAGAAACTTTTTTTTCATGTCGAAAGTTACAAATTCGGTGGGCATGCTCATATATAGACAATCAATATAGATACTTATAGAAGCGCCGTTCTTATGGGATTGTTTGGGTAAATATTAATCGTAATACATAATATACTATTAACTGATGAACCAAATCAGTAGCATCACAAAAATTATCAGTAAAAGTCCACTGATAATCGATGAATATTAATTAAGTGATCAGTTATAAGTATAACATTGATTTGGTATCAGTGCAGAGGAATAAGCACTGATTGTAGAGAAGCTTATCTGAATCCAATTGCACTAATAATACCATAATAATAATAACAATAATAATCATGATAACAATAGCTTTCAAGTATAAGAAACCATCGATAAATCAATGAAAAATTAAGTACAATCAAATTTTATTAATTATAGCATTAAGTATATTTAAAAAAATGCGAAAATTAGAAAATCGCGTCAAAAATAGGGAAGCACAGTTGAATATACTTTTTTGTAACGCGTGCAATTATGTGTAAAACGAAAACTAATGTTTGTCAAACGTGCTCTACATACTACACTAGACGGGTGGACTAAAGGTAATTTCAATTTAAAAATGAAAAATGTACGTAATATTCGCTGCATTATATTTTAAAATACAAAAACCAAAAAATCCCAATCGTTTTTAAGTTATGAAATAAAAGAAAATCCACGAAATAAAAAAATAGGTTATGGTATCTCTCTCTCGTGTGTGTGTGTGTGTGTGAGAGAAATATGCTTATGTAATATACTACTTACGTGATTTATGCCACTGCTTTCATCGTGACTAACTTTATAGACACCTTCTAGCAACACCGGTTGAACGTAATTCATTTTTTAACCAATGAATAACTGAATCTGGGCTTGTAAAATAGTTGTCGAAATATAAATGATCATGGATATTTTTGTTGTTCACAATCGAAAATATATCCCTGAGAATTACAAAGTGCCCATATTTTAATACCGAATCTTATTGGTTTTGATGGTATAAACTGTTTCAAACTCGTACGACCAAAAAATTTCACCATCATTTCATCAATTGAAAGCGCAGTTGAAAAATATTTGAATTGAAGAACGTTATTTCTAGAAATATCTAAAATCGATCTTACTTTCCATGCCTTACCATTATCATTTTTTTCAGAAAGTTTTGCATCTTTTAAGTTTGACTTGATCTTTTCAACTTTATTCCTACTCATCGCTTGAACGACACTTGATTTGATCGAACATTGAATGAAGTTAGTAATAGTATCCCGACAAATATTTCAAAATCAATTATATTTAGATCAAATCCTTGTTCACAAGTGGAATCTACTTTATGCTGCCTCAAATCTTGAGAAAAAACAATTCAAACACTTCAATTAGCGAAGAATTTTGAATTTTGGATTTTATACTACTAGGCAGGAGTAACTGATCACTTATATCACCAACACCAATTTTTTCTTCTTCAGTCCAATTTTATTTGTGATGAGGTTCTAATAATTTTTGTGTTTGAGAATAATTGTTGAATATTGTACTATAACTGATGCCATATTTACTAAATTGGTTTGAATCATTTGAAGAAGATTCAGTACTTATCTCATCACTGTATCAGATTCTGCAGAATATTCAGAGTTAGGTAAAATTACATGATCATTATTATCGAATTCATCGACTTCGCATTCATATACTATTGTTTTTTTCAACTTTTCACTATTATTTAAATCATTTTTTTTCTCTCAGAACTAACTCTTTTGGAATGTCTACTTTTCTCCATCTCAAAATGAAAGTATAACAAATATCAAATTTCTATTGATTATAATATGCTAATACTAAATAATAGCTAAGGACTATTATGACGTCAAAAACTAAGTAAACTTTGATGTTATATGATAGAAAGTTCAATGTGTTTCGTTTCAAAATAAAGTGATCTATTGAAAAAAATGCATGATACTATACACCGTACTATTAGCGTTTTATAAAAATCGCTAAGATTGTATGAATACGAATGATGTTGATAGTAAAAATAATATGATAACAATTACTTTCAAAATACTGTTGTTTTCGCTAATAGGTAGAGAAATTATGATAGCATTATTCGTTCAATACGAGTATCAGTTGAATAAGATTATACATGAGTGAAATATATGCCATCTTTACATGTGATTAATGTAATTTCGGAATTTTTTTCTCGGAAACGATGAACTTTCAGAAAAAAACACCATGAGTAAAAAGTTCTTGAATTTGCAAAATTGCAAAAATTGCTCTAATCGTTTTGAAAAAATTCTAGTGGATTCTTTGATCAATTTTATTCACTAATCCTGGTGTTTTTTTCTGAAAGTACATTGTTTTCGAGAAAAAAATTCATGAACGTTTACAGGAAAATTTCTCAGGCCCGGCGCCATTTTGAAAACCCCAAGTGGAATAATCGATTTCCAAACCATGTTTCCTTAAAGTTTAGACATTCATTCCACGGGTTAATGAGGTTCCAAGTTTATTGCAGACGAAAAACATATTGAAAATTCGATTTTTTTTTATATAGAAAAAAAGGATGGAAAAATCACGGTTTTTTTTTAAACTAAATTTTCTGATAGTTTATAAATTTTTAGAAAAATTTAAAGGTTACCACCTGAAAGAGCCGATCTTAAACTATAACAAGATGTATTTCCTTAAAGACTTATTAACAAATTGTATCTTTAGCAGAACGATGAAAAAAGAGTTAAATTTATGCCATCTTGGGCGTTTACGGGTTAATATAATAGAAGATGAAAGTTACGTAGGTAAAGGGGAAGTCGTGAATAAAGTCGAATTTTTATCTGCTTAATATAATAGAAGATGTTACATTTTAGAATGCACTTATGTGAAATTGGTACTTCTGGTCTGCTAGCAAAAAAATAGATTTTCCATATGCATATATATAGATCCATATCCATAGTGACTTATTCAAAGTTATGTATATAAAGGCGGAGACGTGAAGAAAATACGGGTAAGTCGTGATACAAAATAAAGGAGAAGTCATGCAAAAGAAAGTTGGATTTTTATCTGCTTAATATATAGAAGATGTTACATTTTAGAATGCTCTTATGCTACATTGGTACTTTTAGTTTCGTAGACATTAAATGGATTTTCCATACCCATATCTATATCCATATCGATAATGACTTATTGGAAGTTACGTATATAAAGTGGAAGTCGAGAAAAAAAATAACGAGGACGTCGTGATAAATAATAAAGGAGAAGTCGTGAAAAAGAAAGTGGGATTTTTATCTGCTTAATATAATAGAAAATGTTATCTTTTAGAACGCACTTACGCGAAATTGGTATTTTTGGCCTCCTAAGAAAAAAATTGATTATCCATATCCATATCCATATTCATATCCATATCCATATCCATATTCATATCCATATCCATATCCATATCCATAATGACTTATTGAATGTTACGTATACAAAAGAGGACGACGTTAAAAAAAAAATAACGGGTAAGTCGTGATACAAAATAAAGGGGAAGTCATGAAAAAGAAAGTCGGATTTTTATCTGCTTAATATAATAAAAGATGTTACACTTTCGAATGCCCTTATGCGAAATTGACACTTTCGGCCTGCTAGAAAAAAAATAGAATTTCCATATCTATATCTATATCCATATCCATAACGACTTAGTGAAACTTACGTATATAAAAGGGGATGTCGTGAAAAAAAAATAACGGGGAAGTCGTGAAAAAGAAAGTCGGATTTTTACTTGCTTAATATAATAAAAGATGTTACACTTTCGAATGCACTTATGCGAAATTGGCACTTTCGGCCTGCTAGGAAAAAAATAGAATTTCCATATCTATAATCCATATCGATAATGACTTATTTAATGGTACGTATATAAAAGGGGATGTCGTTAAAAAAAAAATAACGGAGAAGTCGTGAAAAAGGAAGTCGGATTTTTACTTGCTTAATATAATAGAAGATGTTACATTTTAGAATACACTTATGCGAAATTGGTACTTCTGGCCTGCTAGCAGAAAAATAGATTTTCCATATGCATACATATAGATCCATATCCATAGTGACTTATTCAAAGTTATGTATATAAAGGCGGAGAAGTGAAAAAAATACGGGTAAGTTGTGCTACAAAAAAAGAGGAAGTGATGAAAAAGAAAGTCGGATTTTTATCTGGTTAATATAATAAAAGATGGTACACTTTCGAATGCACTTATGCGAAATTGGCACTTTCGGCCTGCTAGGAAAAAAATAGAATTTCCATATCTATATCTATATCCATATCGATAATGACTTATTGAATGGTACGTATATAAAAGGGGAAGTCGTGCAAAAAAAATAACGGGGAAGTCGTGAAAAAGAAAGTCGGATTTTTACTTGCTATAATAGAAGATGTTACATTTTAGAATGCACTTATGCGAAATTGGTACTTCTGACCTGCTAGCAAAAAAATAGATTTTCCATATCTATGTCCATATCCATAACGACTTAGTGAAACTTACGTATATAAAAGGGGATGTGGTGAAAAGAAGTTGGATCTATTTCTGCTTAATATAATAGAAAAAGTTACATTTTAGAATGCACTTATCCGAAATTGGCACTTTCGGCCTGCTAGTAAAAAAATTGATTTTCCATACCGATATCTACATCCATATCCATAATGACCCCTTATGAAAAAAAGCTGCAGAAATTTATGCAAGTTTCTGCAAGACTTTCTTCAGAGTTTCTGCATAATCTCTGCAGAGGTCCTGCAGAAGTTCTGTTGAATGCTCTGCAACAGTTATGCATTTTTTATGTATGAATTTCCTCTTTTTCTGTATGAATTTCCTCTTTATTACAGCAGAAACTCTATAGAAAGTGTGCAAGAAAATTTGTGATGAACTATGAATATTTCCAACAGAATATCTGGGATACGTTTCTGCAGAAGTTATCTAGAAATTTTAAAAAAATTTTAATAAATTTTTTACGAAGTACGCATAATTTTCTGCATAATTTCTGCAGAATTACTTCAGATTTCATGCAGAATTACTGCAAATTTTATGCAAAATTTCTGTAGATTTCAGGTAAACAATTTTACAGAATTTCTACCTAAATTCTCCAAAATATTTCCCTCGGTCTTTCCTCCCTCTCTCGCTATCTCCTCGTCTCCTTATCTCTTCGCCTATTCCTTTATCACCCTTTCCTCCTCTTGTTGGACAAACCAACTTGTTTTGTCACAAAATGAAGGAAAACCATGAACATTTTGTCAAATGGGCCTTAGATATTTAATAGATACAGTTTAAAGATCTATTTTTTTTTTGCAATAATTTGTTCATTTGGCATATATATGGTGGGTTCGATCATCAGTGCCTCTTTATGTATGCCCTCCACATTAATATTAACTTTTTTTATTACAATGGTCTCTTCGTATATGTAATATAACCTGGTATCGTATTAACCTGGTTATTTTAATATTTTTATCGATACATAACAATTAAAAAAAATTTACACAAGAGTTTAGTTTAGTTTAGTTTTGACGGTTCAAATACTTAAAACTCTAAGAATATATTTTATTTTTAAACCAGCAATAAGTACCAAAAACTTCCATCCAAT